>JAOTAV010021106.1:0-23037 GCA_026546445.1 Cyclargus thomasi
AATTTCTTCGCTGAGTTTTAAAAGTAATGTCTCCACATATATAACAAAACTTGTCAGGATCATTTATACACTTTCTTAACATTGTAAAAGAATCACTTAACTCAATAAACTGTAAACAAAACTATGTTCTTCAAATATTCAATATTCCGAATGTGAAAATAAAACTAAAGCACGGATAATCTTTAATTTTATGGGTAGTAGCCTTAACACAAAAACAACTCCTGATGGAATCAGAATAAATATAGTTTTTATATGAGGATAGGTAGTTAATTCCGAATTAGTAAGCACCTTTCTTGTTACAAATTTTTGTTGACCAGTGTTATTAATTATACACATTTTACGAAATTTTTTGATTACTGCTCGACTCATATTGATCGTGGCGTCATCTTTTATTTTTAATTTAAAATCAGATAACTATTTGTAGAGGCTCGAACTAAGCTTAGAAACACGTTCATGATCTCTCTGAAGATATTTGCTCCATTAAATAGAGTTTCCTAGAAGCAAATACTGAGAGGGGTTGATTAGCTAAAAGTTTCAATTTCTAACTTTCGATATTCTGCTTAAACATGCTCTTATTGTAGCGATGCAATCGTGATACAATCGCGCGATTTCTTCGCAACAAAAAGTTGCCGTTTATGCCGTTTATGCTGCTCTAATGATCGGAAAAAAACTGTATACTGAATATTACAAAATGTAGTATATATAAGTTATAATAATTTATATGTATACGTGTATAAGAGTCCGCTGTATATAAGTAGTTCACTGCGATAGTAGCAGCGGTAAAAAACATTCACCTGTATATAAATAAATAGATAATAGCTATTGTTTTCCACCTGTGTAGCAAGTATGTCCAAATTTATACGAAAATAGGTATTCATAATAAAATTGATATTTGTAGTTTACGTAATATAATTTAAATATAGATCCATACTTACACAAATTGGACGCATATTAAAATTCCCCTCTTGGGCTCCCCTACTATAGGGTGATAGAAATAAAGTCGCCTACACTCATATAAATTTCAATCTTTCACGGGCAAGAACATATTTCTGGAAAAGTAATAATATATATATATATATATATATATATTGCCCTCTATTATATAAATACGCTGGACTGACGATACCCTTTGAAATGACAGCTCATTACTGAGATAATTTTAAGCGTCGAGTAAGCCTGGTCGGGAAAAGTACTATCTGACATAATTTGCAAATGGCCGTTCGTAAATAAAAACAATGACATTCAATGGTGCTGGAAGTTTTCTGTCGATAAAACTTATACTGATATCTGTGACTTATAGGTATTATAACTGTGTGAAGGTAAGTCGTAATATTGATAAAGTATTGGAAATATATTATTATTTTCTATTGAAACCATACCTAGTTCTCTTTATCTACAATCGCATCAGAATATATAAATTGAGCTGTATTAAACATTTTATCAATATATTCTGGCTCATTGTCCCATCTTTATCATTAGTTCCTTTCCCGCCCACCACCGCCATCAACGCCAAAATGGCGCAAATCAAATCGCCTTACCATGGCTAGGCTTATCGTCAGTCCAGTGGTAATAATACATACGTTAAGTTGGTAACTACTGTAGGCCTAAGATGTACCGTCGACAAATTTTTGTCTACACGTTTTCTCGACGTTTTCCGGTTTATCTCTTCATCTCTGTTGACCCTAACATGACATACTTTTTTTATCGTGTCTGTCATCAGTTAGAGGTAGTTGTGTTTTTTTAATCTGTGTTATTTTTGTCTGGAAATTTCAAAGGATAAGGGACATTTCGAATAAGCTAATCACTAGTATCATCTCTTAATTTAAAAAAATAAGAAAGTTTAACTACTAAGTAAGTATGTTATGTAGAAAGAGATATTATATGTAAATATCGACAAAATACTCACGCTCGAGAGTGAGATAAAAGTGACATATGTCGACGGTACATCTTAGGCCAGCTGGTCGTCTTTACACGTCGACAGATCGGACGGAGCAACTAGCTTCAAGTGCGTTCTTTTTTTTTATTAGAGTTAACTAACAGTAACCACAGTGTACATTGTTCAGAAAATATACAAACAAATGTTATTTACTATGGTACCAACAACGTTAATTACAGATTACTAAGATTACATAATTAAACTAAACATTCAGAACAGACAATAGTGACATTATATAAAAAGTTTTGTTTTTTTTTTCATTAATTTTTGATAAGACTAAATTGTTATTATTTTTATATTCTTAAGTGCTAAGTATAGATACTATAATCATTTTTTTTTCAGTATGTAGTGATTGGAAGAAACTTCGGCCAGGCATTTCCGTAAAACCTCTTATATTTTCCTCATTCTTAAAATTCTTTTTGCGCAAACATTAATAGTGATAAGCAAAGTATTCAAAGTGGAATCCAGTACTGGGGAACAAAGGGTTCTGTATTTTCGTAGCCCCAAGACACTTAGCATCAATAATATATCAGCACTTAATATTTACAATTCTTTTGTGGAGATGTTCTTTTGACTTTCTTTTTCATATTTCTCCATTCGCGGGAGTTGTTTAATACTAGGTTTTTGCCGCTGCTTAGCTCGCGTGGAATTACGCGTAAAAATACTAATATTTAGGGATCGTGATATTTTTCCAAGACGAAAAGTGGCATATGCCAAAAATCTAGCTAATTTCAAGTGTCCATGGGCGACTGTAAGCTCGTTGGGCATCTTATTACAACAAAAATAAACTTTAAGGTAAACTAAGTGGTCTGTCTTTGTCCAGCCCAAATACGAGGCGAATCGGTCTTGAGTTAGGTACGCAAGTAGATTTTAATGAATTATACCTACAAAGGAATAAAATAGGGGTAAAAGTTTGTATCAAAATACTTAACACAAGGAAAACCGCAGGAAAGCGCTAGTTAATATAGTACTTTGATACAAGACCACCATTGACAGCGACGTCAATCCCTTGAGTGTAAAAGGACGCGTCAAAGTTTTCTTGGAAAAGTCAAAGTTAAGTTTCTAAGTTTTAACAAAAGAGAGAAAAATAAAATTACTTTACGAATACATTACAATACAATACCATAACATTTTATTGCACACCAAAAATACACAACAAAAACATTTTACAAAAGACAAATTTACATAAAACATGTTCACATACAATGATGCATAAAAGGCGAAATTATTGCTAATGTTATGCATTCGCTCTAGATTGGCGGTAATATCTGGTTTGCACGTATTAAGTAGATAACTAGTTAATTAAATTTAAAATTAATTTTAAGTCATTTAACTTACAACAAAATTTTATGTTTACATGCAATTATTAACTTAAAATTTAGTTACCTACTTATTTACTTAATAAGTGTAAACAAGACATATGTTTTATTAAACCTTTGTTAAAATCTATAAACCGCGTTTGTCAACAACAAAGCGACAACGCAAAACTTTGTTGACAATCAAGTTTCCTATCAAAATGACAAGTTTTTTGACAGACGGTTAATTAACCATAGCGCCAATCTTGAGCCAATTACTAATAGCAATCTCCAACAACCTTTGAATTATCGAACTTACAATAGTAAATTAAAAAGATCATACAGGTGTAGAAACGGGGTATTAAACTGAGAAAACAATAACCAACTTCAAAATTTATTTAAGAAATGATGTTTTACCTTATTCTTGAAAATGTTAATCTAATCAGCACGACGAATTTCCTGTGGCAGTTCCAGAGTACTGCAGCACGGACGTAATAGTTTTGGAAAATAGGGAAGTGGAGTGTGTGTTTGTAGTTGCTTATTTCCTGTCAGAATTATATTTATTATTTACTAGCTTTTCCCGTGGCTTCACTCGCATTAAGAAGTATTTTCATAAAAACTTTTGACCCTTGTTTGTTTCACTCCCTGAGGGTAGAATAAAAAAATTTAAACACGTATGTATAAATTTTAAATCAGTAGCTCAGAAATAAAATGTCAGGTCTCCAACTTAAGAAATTACACACTTTCGTACAAACTTTCATCCCCTTAGGCGGGGAATTTCAAAAAATGCTTAAACATGTATCCATTTATTTCAAATCAGTAGCTCAGAAATTAAATTTCATGTCTAACTTAACAGATGACAAAGTTTCAACCCCTATGTAACCCCCTAAGGGGAAGAATTTTTTAAAATACCTTTCTTATTAGGTGTCTACTCAAAACTATCCTACTCAAAAGTCTTCGTCTGGTTGCTTCGTTACAGCGTGAGGGAAAAACAAACAAAGAAATACATTTTCTCAATTTTTAATATTTGTATATCCACCAAATTCGTTTATAGCGCGGGAAAGGCTCTTTTTTTCGTGAGACTCAAAGTATCTCCATACCAAATTTCAGCGAAATTGTTTAATCGTTTGGTCGTTGAAAAGAGAGACATAGACTTTTAAATTTAAAGCATTAGCATGCAAATAAAAATATCACTGACATTATAACGGAAACGAATTTGTGAGAGAGAACTTGAAATTAATTAATGGAATGTTGAAACAGCTGTACGTTCTAGGAACTAGAAATAGACTGAGGGCCTGTTCCACCGCTTACAGATAGTCTATTTATTTGACAGATACAACATTATTTAGCAGACTAGTTGATGCCGGCAACTTTGTTGTACCGTACATTCTCCCGGGATAAAAAGTATCCTATGTGTTGCCTAGACTTCATAGCTATTCAATAAAAAAAGATTTATTCGAATCCGTTCAGTAGTTCCAGAGATTAGCGCGTACAAACAGATAGACAGACAACTTTTTTTGTCGATTTGTGTTCTATTATTGTTCATAAGCCTCCCACATTGATTATTTTGTAAAAATATTAATTGTACAGAAACGTCAATTTTACTGTTTTATTATATGTATAGATTTTGTGTAGAGAATCTTTAAAAAATGTTATGAATAGCTTAATAGAAACTTTGACAGTAAGCGGTGAAGCAGGCCCTAAAATGGTTCGCCAAGCATCAGTCACTACCGATCATTGTAAAGGTTTGAGTTTTGACCCTATCGATAACTGGACTGCAAATCAAACTCGGTTACTATGAAATATATATCTGAAATATAATATTGCTTTTGCTAGCGTGAAATTAGAATATCGCGTAAAATTACGGATATTCCCGTATGCCTTTTGTGAACATGACAGTTTTCTTAGACCAAAAGTAGTCCATGTCACTCTACATCCTTTTAACTAAGTAAATGCCAAAAAACAAATCTTCGATTTTTTTGGCATTTACTTTTTTGGATTTATATACTTTGGATTTACATATACGTGGTTGGTTGTGAAGGGCGTGAAGGAGAGACAACCGAGCACATTATAGCATTTATAATAATACTAGATTTTGCCCGAGGCTTCGCTCGCAAATACAGGAAGGACAAACAAATACACTTTCCCATTTATAATGGGTCATATTAGTTTGGATTTAATTTCATTTGTACATTATGAATAGATAAACAAAAAATATTCAAAGTTAAAGCAATATAATATTTTATAATCTACAAAGGAGAGTGTTTAAAAAAATGTTAAAGAGTTTACAAACTGCCAAAGTACAAAGAACGAGCAAAATCCAGTTAGCGCGAAAATAAAAACGCATAGCTCCAAAAGGGCGCACAACACAAAAAAGGATTTACACGAATTTGAACCTTTACACGTTACACTATAATTAATCTGGTTGGGCGATGCGAGTACTAAGCCCTGAGCTCTAGTAATTTAATCTAGATTCTAGACGGGCGTTCGTTAGTATGAGGTGAAATAATTTGCTTTCGGCTTAGAGTTGCATATTCAACGTGTCTGCGAACCGATCCGTTGTAGCTTAATGCTCTTTTTACGATCCATTGTAAAAAGAGGGATAAGTTTATAAAAAATATTATAATGCTGTTTTCATTCACAAAAGTCTCTTTATTGAACTGTATTTTAAAAATTTTTTGGTCATGCTCTTAGTATTAAACGCCGATAGAGGACAGTCGTAGTTTTGAATAAAATTATTAAAGACGATTAAGTAATTGCCCTTATATCATAAAATTTTAGTTATTCATTTTATCTACTAACGTCCATACTCCCATTAGTTCCATACTCCACCCGTGTGTCCGTCTGTCACCTTAACCGATGAACTTTAGGATCTAGTTAAGAATAAGTGACAATAGAAGCAATTCCGGAGCACAACTAGTCTTAAGCTAATATGTCCGTTCAATGTTATGGCTCATAGACTTTAATTTCACAGGCGACTGAGCTCCCGGAATACAGTACTTATTTATGCCCCGTAGCCTATTATTGAGGACCTGCTAAGCCCTAGGGCATAGTTGGATTTCATTCTTTAATGAGAGCGCAGGCGAGCATTGTGAAGGTACTAGACTCATTTTTTTTCTTCGGGAAGAAACATCGGGGTATGTGGGACTCTTCCGGGGGAAGATGGTGCCACCCGAGGTCACCTCACTAAAACCTGACGATGTTCCTTACGCCGTTTGTCCTCCAAAATCGTCAACCGAGAACGAGATTTTTTCGGCCCTGTAAAATTCAATTTTATAATCTAGGTTATAAATTTCATTATTTAGCGACATTGCTCCATCGTCAATGTCGTCGTCGTCATTAAAGGCGTAGAGGAAAATGAAAGCATTTTATCGGGCCGCAATATTCTCGTTCCCGGATGACGGTGTTGGTGGACAATCGACCTTAGACGGAGTCAGGAGTTCTGTTATATGGATTCCGAGGCTGCGTCGGCGCGCGCCTGCTTACCCCTAGCAGGCCCGCGCTGTCGGGGAACTCCGTGGCCCCCATGCCTGAACCTATAGACCTGTTGAATTCCTAGATTCTTCTTAAACTTATCCAAGTCCTCATTGAATAAGTTGTATAGCGTAGACTTATATCAGTAAAGTTTTAAACACTAATGAAATCTGTGGCGTAATGTATTTACTTATGATACTTTCTACACTTACACAATGAAAAATTTTAGTTAGAATTAACAAATTTAGGGCCTGTTTCACCGCTTACAGATAGTATATCCACAACTTTATTTCAAAGATGTTGTATGGATAGCCTAACAGAAACTTTATCAGTAAGCGGTGAAACAAGCCCTTATAGTTTACATAACAATAACTATAAAGAAAGCATCCATTAACGTGATACCAAGGGTTGTAATTAGTATAGTTTTGTTGAGCAAAATGTGACGGAAACGTTTACGCAGTTAAAAAAAGTGGAGCCACACTGCGTTGCGTTTTTGGCGTCGTCGTGTGTATGGAACAACGCAGTGTACGCTAATTTGCATTTCGATGCAGCAGCCCTGTATAGACAGGTGTAACAAAAGTAATTGCTAATACTTCAGGGTGTGTATGTGTTCCTTGTGGAAGAGTTAACTGTGAAAGTAGCAACGGTAAAAGTGAATTTTTTTTTTGGGAATATGTTGGGTTATTATATATATTATTATGGAAATTTGGGTTATGGTCGATGACATGAGCTTCCAAATGACCATACATACACGGCTGACTTTATGTAACCGACACATACATACTCTAAAACTTTATCTAAGTGATAAAGCTTTAGAGTATATATGTGCCCCTTTTGTTACACCCTGTAGATTTAGCCCTATCGCTACACTTTCATCCTGCTATTGCGTTAAAACAACTAATTTGATGATGGAAGTGGAACTTGTTATTGTGGCTTATTATTCTCATAAAATATAATATTATGGCATGTCATACTATGACTTTTTGTAAAGCTTTATTCTATTACTTATTATGAAGGTATGTTAGGTATATCTATGCAGCAATTTGCATTGTTTTCTAACAATGTGAGAAGTATAGTTGTATTACATTCCTTCATAATAATAGAATGAACCAGAAGGTGCGTTATTCAGTGATATGAACGACAAAAAATTGCCAAATAAGAACGACAACGCAACGCAAACGCAATGGAGAGTTTATGAATATCGTTGCAGCTTTACCTTACCGGGCGCTGTCTTTTGATGAGAATGAATGAGACGAAGATTTTTAATTTAGTGACAATAACAGAAAAAAAAAATCTTTTGACATAGTTTACTGATAGAGTTTTAGCAGTCGTAATAGTATAAATTGTGTAAACTTGATAGAATGACTGATTAATCAAGATTAACGGATACCCTCCCACTATTTCATTAATAAAATAAAGCCGTATACTGCTATCACCTAAGGCCAACGTTAACTTTATATGCACCGCCCAACTTTAACTCTAGTAAATACGAAAAAATTTAGCCAGGAACCATTGTTCTTCTTCTTTTGTCACCTTGGGCCGTCACCGATTCCTCCACTGGTTGCCATCCTGTATTATGGTAACGCGCGTCACCGTAATTCATCATATACCATTTCATTCCGTTCCGACGACACACCATACACCGCATTACACCCGTGCATCGTGGCCACGCTCTAACCTGACCGACTCAAGGGGCTATTTAGATGTAAATAAGTAATAACTTACTTTTATGAGTTTAATGTTAAGCCGGAAAATATGTTGCACATTTTACTGCTTGTTTCAAAACGAGAGTGCCCTCTAGTATATTGTTAAATATGAATTATTATTTTACATTGTAGCAATATTGATCCCCAACGCAGAAAATGTGTTACCTGTTGTTGCACAGAGCTTTATTTGTATAGAAATTCGTTTATTATTATCATATGTCCTTCTCGGGATTCAACGCGTACTAAAAATATACATCCAAATTGTTTTTACGGTCAGAAGACTGTGGACTACGCTTTTGCTATATGATCGTGTATAAGTATGTACGATGTAAAGATGTAAGGAAATCTAAGATATTCAATTTAATCATCTTCCAAGGAACGTAGCGTTATGAAAATTGACAATTGTATGTAGTTTTCTTGATAATATAATAATGTTAGCCTTTTAACCAGATCTGATGATGGAGCCGGAAGATGTGAACTTGCATTCTATGGTTTACGACCTCTGTGGCTCAGTTGGTGAACATGTTGGCAGCTCAAGCCGGGGTTCGCGGGTTCAAATCCCGCCGACGGAACTAAAGTTTTTCAATTGCCGCGGGTCTTGGATGTGTATTAAATATGTGTATCATATAATAAAAATCTTAAATTTATGTATAGTATTAAAGTATTAAATATATTTCCGTTGTCTCGTACCTGTAACACAAGACTTGCAGGTAATTTACCATAGGACCAGACTGACGTGGTGTGCGACTGAAGCGTCCATAGATATTGTTATTATTATTTTGGAATAGCATATCGTAATCATGTTTTGACTTTTTACAAAGGTCTCATAATAAGTTTGGACCACGATTAAATTTAAAGGTCTGAAGATGATGATACGGAATTTTTAAGGGTATTTTAATTACAAATTCAGACGTCCCGCCACTGTCTCTTGTCTTACAAATTTCCAATCGGATCCCGCCTTGAGTTTAAACAAAAACGTGATAACCCTAAAATTTTAGCTTTAAAAATCGAGGTAAAACGAAAACAGACTGGCAGTTAGCAAAAATACTCGCGATACAGCAATTAAAACCGACTTTTTGTATGCAATATTGCGAGAACTCCACCGGACCGAACAAATCAACAAAATCCTAATAATCCTATAATGCTGAGGAGTTTAATTATTTGTTTGAACGCGCTAATCTCAGGAACTGCTGGGCGGAATTGAAAAAATATTTTTGTGTTGTCTAGTCTATTTATCGAGGAAGGCTATGGGCTATAAAAGATCGCGCTACGACCAATACGAGCCGAGCAGTAATCAATAAATTTTGTAAAAACGGGATAGTTTATAAAGTTTTACGCAGACGCACGTCGCGGGCAACAGCTAGTAACCAACACAATAAGGTTGGTAAAAGGGAGTTGTGTAATGCAGATAAATGCAGTCAGCGGTTTATATGAAGTGGACGGTTTTGTATTGTAAAGTGGATGGTTTATATTTTAAAGTGATTTTATATTAAAGTAAATGGTTTTCTCCGCAACATTATGCTAATGAAAAAACTTGTGTAGTGTCTTTTTTTTTATGAAATAAGGAGACAAACACCTGAAGGAAAGCAACAATCGGAAAGTAAGAAAAATTGCAAGTGCGTTGCCGACATTTTAAAAGGAAATTAGGGATAGGAGTTAAACCTCGACGATATGCGGGGTAAGGCCGTTTGTCCACCATCACCGTCAACCAAGAACAAGATTATTTCGTTCCGATAAAATACAACTTTATGATCTAGGCTATAAGTTTCATTTTTTATTCTAGCGAAATTGCTCTATTGTCAATGTCATCGCCATCATTAATTCATCATCGCTGTCATTAGTTGATGTCATAAAGCAGCATTTTATCCGGCCGAAATAATTCTGTTCTTGGTCGACGGTGTTGGTGGACAAACGTCCTAAGCACTGTTTTAGTCCTAAGCCTGTTATCAGTAAAGCCGTGGTATTTCGTGTCAAAGCTGACTCCCCGTCTAAAATCATAAACAGTACAAGAGAAAAATGAAAATTCCAAATGTGTCGGTCGGACGGTCACATAGATCATAAATCATTACAGACATACATACGTCTTAAATATAAGATGCCGACGTGTTGAAGGTCGTGTTGTCGCGTGTAGTCGCGTTTTGTCGCGTGTCGTCCATAAATGATGACGTCTGGTCTGCGCCGGCGTTAATATTTAACACGTTTCTGACGAGCAAAATTACGATGTAGTCTCTAGAATGTGAGGTCGCACCGAAAGATGACGCCTTGTATTTTTCATTGTCTTATCTTTAAATGAAATTGCGAAATGGACAGGTCATATCTTTTTTTTGTATTATTAACTGTATTTTAAATGTTAGACCAATTTTGGTACGAAATTGCATAGGGTACTTTTCATGTCCGTTTCACTATTCCTATAAATAATCAGAATCTTGTTGTAAATCGATTGTATTAAGTTTTTACTGTTATCTTATTTTTTACTGTTATCAGTTGGCCCAGGGCGATGATGCAATTGACCCAAAAGTTTGTATTTTACTGAATAATTTATTAAGTGTTGTCCAAATTAAACACGATTTACTACCAAATAATTCCTACGAATTAATCGTATTGCAAATGCAATGACTCTGAAAGCAAGGAGAGGAAATCTATACATCCACTTTTTCATCCAAACATCCACTCATATGCAGATAAAATATATATTTACCTGTATATATTTAATCTGTCTACCTTTAATGTTTTAAGTTTCAACCTTTAACCGCTAAGTAGATTTTGATTAGATTGGATCGAGAAATACCTAGCGTGTAAAATAATGAATTAAGCTAGAACGAGTTGTGGGAAATATATTTTAGTTTTGCTCAAATTTTCAGTAGTGCACTGTTTTACAAGTTCCGGACACTATTCTTTAAAAGAAGAATATAATATATACGTTCGTAATGAAAAACCTCGTACTTTTTCGAAGTAGTTTAAAAAGTATGACACATGTGGCCAGTGACTCATTGGGGCACATAAATCGGAGACACTTTATCCGAAAACTGGCATGTCCCAACCACTGTAAAGTGAGCGATTGTAGTGAAGTAATAACGTCGAAATGAGGTTCTCATAAAAGTAACATTTAAACAGCGTCGATATCTGTGCGCATTTAAATTGTTTATGAATAAAATATTAAAGGAAATCGGAAAATCGCGGAGCGTTTCGGTCAACAATCTCTTGACTGTTACCAGTTTATTTGTTGTTGCAGATTTTAAAAATAAAGTTGCAATTTCTATATTTACACCCTCATTCGTATTCATACTTTAGTTTCAATTATAAGCGCAATGAAATTAAAATTTGAGAGAAATTATTAAAGTATTTTATAGTCTCAGAGTGTCAACTGAAATTTCTTTTAAATCAATTTGCTGTACTTCAAGCGTTTAAGCTTGAAGTGATTGAAGTCAAATATACATTTTGAATTGCTAATCTCACACTATTATTAAAGAGGAAAGATTTGTATTTTTGTATGATTATTACGAAAAAGCTCAAAAAGACTGATGCGATTCGAAAAGTATTTCACTGTTAGATAGCTACAACAATACGTATCTAAAAAATCGGCGAAACGCGAGTCGGACTCACGTACAAAGGGTTCCGCTTACAAGTAGTTTATTAGCTGACTTGTTATACAGGATACTTTTTATTCTGATACTCCCGGGGGGTAATCATTTCCTTCACCTGGGCAAAACCGCAGGTAAATACTAGGGTAACTTTTTAATTCATCAGATTGAAATTGATATAAAACACTAATTTTCATTCTCTTCATCTAACCTTACTTCCTAATCTCACACCTAAATGTTATCACATATTTTTAAAATGGAATAAAATGATGTCAGACGTAATAATCACGAGGGCCCTAAAGGAACGAAGGTTTGTTTGTAATCTACGAAACTTCCAGCCCTTTATGGTAACAATACAAAGTCACACTAAAACTCGGTAATTCAGATTACCAACTGGAGAGCATAGTAATTTCTGTTTACCCCAGAACGGGGCCATTTTGGCTCGCGTTATTCCTTTTACCCCAAAAGGGGGTAATTCTGGCACGCATTTTCTTTTACCGGGTAGGAAAAATTTTGGACTTTATTTTTTATCACCCGTAGGGAAAGAGCTTAAGTTTAAGACTCTAAAGTATACACTTAAGAAGTTGAGAATCTTGAAACTTTTTTAGCGTGAAAATTGAAATGGCCGAGATGAAATTTTCCATCCGTATTCCGTAAACGAACAACCGACATAGCAAGTGCAAAAGGCAGCAATAATTATATAAAAAGGAGGTTTCTCAATTCGAGCGTATATGTTCTTTTTTTATGTTTGACTTCGCATAACTCCGCCGTTTGTGAACCGATTTCAAAAATTTTTTCGTTGTTGTATAGGGTATAGCTGCAGATTGATCCCATTTTTACAAAAGTTGTGATCTGATGATGCGATCCAGGAGGAATCGAGGGGACTCTTTAAAATGTATATGGAAACATGTAGCGATTTTCATTTTTTCTAAAGGATTCCAGGTATGTGCAACCAAAAAGTATGATTTTGCACAAATGTATACCCTAGTTCCGAAGGTGCTGTACAGAACTCTTTAATCCTTATACACATTCGGGGATTTCAGCTTTATCTAGACAAGTCAAAGCAAATGTTACTTTATTAATAATCATCGTCATCATTATCATCACTATAATGCTACGCACCGTTACATTTTAACCTATCATTGGTACTTCCCATGGAGTTTTGCATTAAAACAAGTGCTTAAGATTAAATTGATGAAAATCTGTTTTTTTTTTAAATTGAAATGCAATTATTGTTTTAAAGGTTTTCGTTAGAGTTTGGTACCCCGTTTTCGTAAATGAACCTTTTTTTTTTATGATTTTTGAGGGATAAAGGAGCAGACGGGCTACCTGATTGAAAATAACCGCCGACTGCGACTCTTCAGATGTCCATGGGCGACGGGCCCATGGACATCTGAAGAGTCGCAAGTTCGTTGCCAACCAGTCTACCTACCAGTTGACCAACCGGTCGACCAACTGGTGGACCAACCAGTCTACTAACCAGTCGACCAACCTGTTGACCAACCAGTCGACCAACTCGTTGACCAACAAGTCGACCAACCGGTCGACCGACCAGTCAACCAACCGGTTTACCAACCAGTCGACCAACCAGTCTACCAACTGGTCGACCAACCAGTCTACCAACTGGTCGACCAACCAGTCGACCAACCAGTTGACCAACCGGTCAACCAACCAGTTGACCAACCGGTTGACTAACCAGTCGACCAATCAGTCGACCACCCTGTTGACCAACCAGTCGACCAACCAGTCGACCAACCAGTCGACCAACCAGTCGACCAACCAGTCAACTAACTAGTCGACCAACCAGTCGAACAACCAGTCGACCAACCAGTCGACCAACCTGTTGACGAACCAGTCGACCAACCAGTCGACCAACCAGTCGACCAACCAGTCGACCACCCTGTTGACCAATTAGTCGACCAACCAGTCGACCAACCGGTCGACCAACCGGTTGACCAGCCAGTCGATCAACCAGTCGACCAACCGGTCGACCAACCCTTTGACCAACCAGTCCACCAACCAGTCCACCAACCAGTCGACCAACCAGTCGACCAACCAGTCAACTAACTAGTCGACCAACCAGTTGACAAACTAGTCGACCAACCAGTTGACCACCCTGTTGACAAACCAGTCGACCAACCAGTCGACCAACCAGTCGACCACCCTGTTGACCAACCAGTCGACCAACCAGTCGACCAACCGGTCGACCAACCAGTCGACCAACCAGTCGACCAACCGGTCGACCAACCAGTCGACCAACCAGTCGACCAACTGGTCGACCAGCAAGTCGACCAACCGGTCGACTAACCAGTCGACCACCCTGTTGACCAACCAGTCGACCAACCAGTCGACCAACCGGTCGACCAACCAGTCGACGAACCAGTCGACCAACCAGTAGATTAACCCATCGATCAATTAATCAACCAACCAGTCACCCGATTATTCGAACAACCAGTTGACTATTTATTTGACCAACCAATTGACCAATCAGTCGACAAACTAGTCGACCAACCAGTCGACCAAACAGTTGACCTTCTAGTTGATGAACTTGTCGAACGTGCCGACCGCACTTTATACGTTAATGGGTAAAAGTCAACGGCCAGTCGTAACTATACATTAACTATAATGATAATCAAATTACAGGAAGGAGCCTTTGTCTTTGCATGCCTTTGTCTAGATTTCTTTACTTTTTAGAGATAAACAAGCAGTTAAATCGAGACTTGGCCTGTTTTTTACAGAATATTTTTGGTGGGATTTCACGTTTTTTGTAGAAACGTTCTTTTTTTTTGGCACAGTTTTTCTCTTTTGGGTTTTCGTACCCAAAGAGTTATCGTCTGTTTGTTTTCATGCTCTATCTCAAGAAAGGTAATGTACGTAAAGGTAAATAGGCTGATGCCTCACTGAATTATGAAACAGACACTATTAAAGAATAAGTATTATTTAATACTTTTTAGTTTCTTTTTTATTATTTTTGTATTTTTCTTTGAAAGTCAGTTTTCAGTTTTCGTTACAAGTTGTTTTTTGCGTTTACTTTTTAGTCCATACTCTGTACAAATTGTATAAAAGTGAAAGTGTGTCTGTCTGTAACATTTTCGCCTCCAAACTTTGAGTCCCTGGGAAGAATATAGAGTATTTTTTATTACGGGATATTTCCGGAATTGCAGCGGGATAAACGAATTTCGGCGCAAAAGAATTTCGGGCATCAACTTTGATTTGTACCTGATCCTAGTAGGTACTTTTAAGTGCCCTTGATTAAAACATACTCCTTTTACTGAGTTAAAACGAGGATAACACCGCGGGGCACAACAAGTTGTTTGATGAAATTTACAGCAAAGAAGAATTTCTGTTTATGCGCTTTTTTCAATTTATGAACAGATTATAGTTTCAATAATGCTAATATTATAAATATGAAAAACGTGTTTGCTTTTTTTTTGTCCTTTCTTCACCATCTAACGAAATAACTTGTTGACTTCCTTTCTGGCAAAGACATATAGTTACAAAGGCTCTTGTAGGTCGTTGGAAAATATCATGTTAGCAAAATATTTGTAATTTGACGTTATTTTCATATATAAATGCAGGCTAAAGCTAAAATTATCAATGATGATGTTGAATTTCTATTTATTGAATATACTGTATGTATTTGTTTATACTTGAATGGAATGTATCATATCTGCGTGATGCGTCATATTAAAATTTACAACAATGTACTACAGTATAATATCACGCAGTAAATGAACTTAACGTTTGAGCTCTAATATTTTTATTTATTTATTTTTAGTTTTCGGAAAACTTACAGCTAATATTACAAATTAAACTTAACTAGCTTTAACAACTATGAGCCATTTAAAAGTTTTCGCAATTAGATTAACAATAAAGTGCAAAATTAAGGTGACATGAGAATATATATGGTAATAATTTTGTATATATAAAGAAAAGAGTTATTCTAATTATGGTTTATGGTTTAAAGAAGTCATATGATGAAGAAATTAGTGCTATTAAAGTGCCATAGAAGCTATGACGATGATGATTGATATAATTGGCTTAGTAGCTTATGCTTTGGGTTCTTAAAACAACGCCGAAATCTCCAAATGTGTATCTTTAGGGAATAAGGATTTATTCCATTAGCACCTTGAGAACCAAGGTAGATATTCTTTGGTACAAAATATACTTATTCGTGCTTAGTGGTACCTTAATCGTTTAGATTAAGGTACTACTCATGAAACTAAAATCATATTTTCTTTTAAATTTTTAGGTGTTTTGAGGTATGATAGAGTCATAATGCGACAGTGAATGATGCCTGGTGTGATGGCAGTGATGATGATTATGAATATATTTATATTGTAGTAGCATATACTTTCAGTTCTTAAAATAAGGCCGAAAACCAGAAAGTCGTATCTGTCAGGAATCACGAGTTCTCTCAGTACCTTCAGAACTATGGTATACTTTGGTACCAAATCTTACGTTTTTGTAACATTCACCTAGGATGCTACTATAGAAACTAAAATCACTATATGTTTCCATACTAATTTCAAGGTGTTCCCTCGATTACTCAAGGATCCCATCATCAGGTCACCACTTTTGTGATGATGGTGATTATGAATATAATTTATATTGTAGTAGCATATGCTTTCAATTCTAAAAACAACGCCGTAAAGCCGAAAGTCGTATCTTTAAGGAATTACGAGTTCTTTCAGTACCATCGGAATCATGGTATACTTTGGAACCAATACTTTTTGGTAACATATACCTGAGACGCTTCTAAGAAAACCAAAATCACTATATGTTTCCATACAAATTTCAAGGAGTTCTCTCGATTACTCATAGATTACATCATCAGGTCGCTACGTTTGGGAAAATGGGACCAAATTGGAGTAATATCCTATACAAATACAACAAAGAAAAAATTTTGAGAATCGGTTCACTAGCGGCGGAGTAATCGTTGAATATATAAAAAACATACAACCTCCTCGTATTTGGAAGTCGGTTAAGAACTATCGTTCAATTCCATACATTTTAGGTCACAAAGTTAGATCTATAATATAAAATTATTTTTTCGTGCCCCGAAAATTGGAAAAATCCCGAAAGCTTTTCATTAAAAAGTTATTTAGTTACCTTGGCACCGCACGATAAATTCATTTAAAAATTGAGCTGGACTCACACGGGGACCTTCGGCTTTTGTTACGGGTTTTTAATTTATTAAATTTAAAATCTCTCCACAATTTTAAAGATCATTTGTTCTCTTTTCAATTGAAATATGTTTGGCACCGTTATTATAAGCGTATACGTTTTATGTTCATAACATGAGAATGGCCTTTCATAGAGCCGTCAAAAAAATCTGTTGCCTTTTTTCACAAATTACTATAAAGATTAAAAAGCAATGTTGTACAGGCATGCCAATTGCAGCAGACTTTATAGTTAACTATAAAACGCTAAAAAGAATTAAACGAGGTTTACATAGCGATAAAGGAAATTTATCGCAGGGTCGGGAAAACAAGTGAAATCAATACGAACTCGCTTGCGCTTGTAAACAATTTGTGTAAAAGTCCACTTTAATTTTTCGTGACGCGGTGATAGATTGTGATGGACGACGAGACTGAAAGCATAAGTCGTTTACTAAATGTAAACACGATCCTGTAGACCAGTCATGCTAGTTTATTTGTACACTACCAGCTCACGGATTCACTTGCGTGGAATTCGAAAAATATTATGCATATATATAAAAAAATATTAAAACTTAAAAGGTAAACATCTAGCAGTTCAATCAGGTCAAGTATTCCTAATTAATTTATATTTGTCTGGCTCTAGGATCATAGACGACACTTACAAAAATTTTGTAAAATTTTAAAGAATATTTACCCTTTATAGCAGTTGCGGAACCAGAAATAATTACCCCAATATTCATAAAAATATTTAAACAATGTTTAACTAATCAACATTCGCAGTCCTTTTCTGGAATATTGAAAACGAAAAAGAAAGGGACAGTGAACCTTGATTTATTTACCAATAAGGGGGTTAGCGTTAGAAGGCGATTGGTGAAAACTTTTATAAAGGGCACGCAAACATCACGGAAAGTTGTTGATACATTTTCAATTTAACAGCATGAACTGAAGGTGCATTTTAGATATTAATGTTGTAAATGGTCAAACCGTTTGTCAAACAAGACCTTGATGCACTCCAAATTGCACCCTCAGTTCATGGCATAAGATTGAATTGAGGGCGTATCTTAGATATTAATGTTGTAAATGGTGGCCATCGAGCATAGCTATTTTTAATCGTCCGCCATGAACTGAGGGTGCAATTTAGATTGCATGAAAGTGCACCTTTGCGTGATGTTTGTGTGTGTTTGTGTTTTTGTCTTTAATGTTCTCATGCCAAACTAGTGCAATAATGCTTAACCATCCATTAATTCCTCACATAAATTTCACGATTATTAGACTTGTAACACAAGTCAAGTCTGTTACCCGTAACACAAGTCCTTCAGGTACTTACCGGGCCGCGGGACGTGGTGTCAAGCGTCCATAGATATTATCATAATTAATGAATTTGTTACGTTTTTATTAATTTAATTTCGATAAATGTTATGAAGAAATAACTACTCTATTTCCAGAAACTTTTTAACTAATGCCAAGTTTTAAAGTAACAAAACAAAGTGATAATACTTTCAGATATGTCACATACACAATAAGCCTTATTACTAGGCGCCCGCCGCTATACAAGTCGCAAAAAAATACTTTTCTTTTCATGTCAAAATTCTTTCATAGCAAAATTTCATATTACTAAAGATCGCCCTATGGTGAATCCATAGCGTGAAGGACCTATAAAAATATAATCCTTTCAATTTGGCAAATTCTTGTTACTAGGCCATTAAATTTTATAAAAAAATCAAACTTCAACTACAAAAAAAGAGTATTTCGTGTGTGATTATCGTGTCGTGTCAAAATATTGTGTGTCTCTTGTAGTGTCCGTAGCGGTCTATTAAAGCATGTTGTAAAATAATATTGGTGTTCAACTTTTCTCTTCGATATCAACTAGAGCTGGGAAAAATTTCATGCTTTTACATATACGCGTCTTTCGTAGAAAGGGGTACGAAGTTTTCCGCTCGCGTATTGAGGTATAGATAAGTATTCACTTAGTTTTGTCACTGCCCGTGCAATCGCAGTTTACGTTGTATTTTACAGTCGCATCGAATCTAAACCCCTATCGATTAGATTATTAGATAACAAACAAATTCACTATCGGATGGTCACATGTCGGTGCATCCAACCATGAAAATGACGATTTAATTTAAACATCCAAATACACAAATAATTCCGAAATCCATTCATGCGGCAACCACAGAACAAACCACCGAAAATACTTAATTATTTTATACTATATTTTGCACGCGGCTTCGCCCGCGTGGAAATGTGTAGCTCGCGGAAGCGTTTTGGCCAAAATCATAGTTTCCTATGCCCTAATTAAGCTTAGTGACTATTTTTACTCTGTCACACCAACATTTTATTTCCAAGTTTGAATATGACAATGCAGTTCACTTGATTGTCTGACAAGTAACATGATCCATGCGTCAGATGGGCATGTTAAAAGTCGGTCCTGCGTCTGATGTCTCGCCAGTCGTGTCGGTCATCCGTCTTAATGTATAAAGAAAGAGAGAGTTATATTGTGTTTAGCCCATACATTTGAGATTAAATTACTCCTGCGTAACAGGACTTCTATGAAACCGGCCACCGTCACCGAAACCGGTGTAGGAAGTTATAATTATAACAATTTTTTTACTGTAGCGTGTGGTTCAATCGGCAGTTTGCTTTAGTTCCCAGCGGAGAACGGCGTAACTTTAGAAATGCAACTATTAATCATAAAAAATGTCGCCTCACAACTCCAAAGCTTTCGAGAAGTTTGCAAACTTTTAGCTCTTCCGCAAACTGTGTACACCACCTAGTATTTACGATGTTGGTATACCGACTTCATAATCACGGCTCCAAGTGTCCCTAATGTTGCGGAAAACTTGAAAACTCTCTTAAATAACCAAGACAAAGGATATTTTTAAGCATTGACGCAAAAAAGGATGATTTAATTTAATGCTGAATGGGTGATGAGGAAACAGCTCGAGTCAGTAAGTGATGAAGTGGAGTAAGTAATGTAAGTGATAAAACTTAAGGGTGTGTATGTGTCTTGTGTGTGAAAGTGGCGGAGCTGAAAACGTATTTTAAAAAGATTTGTATGGGAAATGTCACGTCGCTGGAGTGTTCATCCACATAAATGTCGAAAAATTTTCTTCGTTTTCAGCGCTGCTACTTTCACCTTTCTCTTTCCTACCGGAAAAAGGAACTCTACTTCCGCCCTATTTTTCCATGAGATCACGTCATGTCTCTTATACACACATCATTCTAACACACACTCAGAAATGCTTCTAAGGCATTATTCGCTAGAAAAAAAAATATGTATACATACTGATATTGCACTAGTTAAAGAACGGTTTTGTCGATATCTCTAAAGCTACTTGACGTACTTGAATCTAGAGAAGCGAGTAATCGGATTCCTTCTGACTGATATTTTATTTTGTTGGACGCTCACTACTGGAGAGGATCTTGCCCTAATAGTTTCAAGTAGTTCTGAGAGATTCTTCTTTTAGACCTTTGGTTCGCACTCGAGAGGGTGCTAGGTTCATTGCCGGGAGGAGGCGTGTATTAATAAGACATTTTTCGATGAATTATATATATGAATTCTCATTGCCGCGGGAGAGCCTTCGGCGCGAGTGGGCGGGCTCGAACTGAGAGATATCACGGCCTCTCAGAAAACTGGCGTGAAACCGCGTTATGCTGTGTTTCGTCCAGTGAGTGGCCCGGTGGCCCAACTTCCCTTATTCTCTTTTCCTATCCCTTTTCCCTTACAAAAAGTTCGGCAATGCACTTGCAACTCTTCGGATGTTGCTAGTGTTCATGGGCGACGGCAGTTGCTTTCCATCATGTAACCCGTCTGCTCGTGCACCCTAAACATAAATTAAATACTTGTAGAAACTTAAACCAACTACTAATTGAATAAGATACACTTAACGAGGATATTTTGAACCGACTTCCAAAAACAAGGAGGTTCTGGCTTCAGTTACTTTAAATTGTATCGATTGGAAGATTTTTAATTAACAACCCAAACAATCTTCTTTAAAATGTTACATTTGTAAATTTTGTTGTGTGCAATAAACTGTAAATAAATAAATAAAATATCTGTATGTAACTAGATTGTAATTAAAATAATACTATATTATTATAATATTTTTAAAAGTTTTTTACAATAACGGAAGAGACTGGTCTCCACGACACAAAGAATCCTAGTATAGAGATCAAGAATTAATAAAAATATGTTTTAAAAAAGTTAAGTGAAATAAAGATTTGTTTATTGTTTAACTTTCTTCTGGCTGACGATATGCGGGGCCTACACTTTACCTAAAGTAAAAAAAATTTAGATGAATATTTAAACAATAGAAAAAATTATAAACCAGATGATTTAGTGAGGGTTCAAACATTGCCAGGCACGTGGAAAAATAGTATGCCGAAATTGTTTGCAAAGTATAAAAAATGTATTTGCGGTAGCTTGAAATTTTTATACAGGAATTTTCATCACTTAATCCGAAATATTTATTATATTAAAAAAATCTTTATTTGGTTTTTTTTTTTAGTTTTTTTAGTCACGCTTTTCAAAAGTCAGGTCCGCAGTTCCGTATTGGGGTGTAATAGGAAAGACTCATGACAAGGCTTCAACTTGCCTCAAATACCTACTCAAAAATTGCTACCAGCTCTCGGTTTATAATACAACCCAACTAATTCGTATGATTGTTTTCTGTACGGATGTCAGAGAGATGCGGTACTCGCTAAGCCCTGCCCGTGTGGAACTCAATCTGAGAGCCCCTCAGCTGTTTGCGTTCCATTTTGTCGTTTGCGTTTTACGTACGTGTCAATGAAATTGCCAATCAAAAACTGCAGAATACAGCCGTGTCTCTATTCACCGGGTTCGGGTTCACCCGAATCTCGTAAACTCAAGAAAAGCCGGGTTTTGGGGATGGCAAAAAACCCGGGTTTGAAAAATAGAAACCCGGGTTTTGTGAGCTTTTCGGGTTTTTTTTTCTGTTTTGGTATTTTGTTACTTAGATGCTTTAAAACCACTTTTTCTTTTAAGAAATTCGTTAATAAGAATTTAAATTTATCTTTTTGACGGTAAAACTTTGTGATTTTTTTTTATTTAAAAATTTTTTATATCAAGTTTACAGGTATTGTTAATTTTATTTTTAATTGACTAATTGTATCTGATTAATATTAAATTAAGCATTAAAGACTGATTGTTAAAATTATGATAAATATTTGAGCAAAAACAATATAAACAAAACAAATCAAAAAACTTTTTTATTTAAGCACTTTTTTTTAAATTATCTTATTCTTTTACACTAAGTACTGAATTTATATAAAAATGACAATAAACCCGAAAAGGCTCGAAAAACCTGGGTTTCATTTAGCAAAAACACGAAAACCCGAGTTTTAGAAATTGGGAACTGGTGTCGATGCCCTAAAAACAACCCATCATGCCCCCTAGACAAGTGGCAAGCGATTAACGTTTACGATAATCGCTTCGCTTGTTTTGTATGGGATTGACACATTCGAACTCGACTAGATCACGTGACTTTTCGTTCGTCTATGTCAATCCCATACAAAAACACGCCAAGCGATTATATCGTTAACGATACTCACTTGACACTTATCTAGGAGGGTTGATTAGAACAAACAATTAATCCAGGGCACTATAAAACTTATTCGATAATTTAAACGGCTAAGCTAAATGTATAGCGGGCTCTATGTAATTGGCCGGAATTAATATTCTTAATTCCTCAATAGGGAATATGCGTGTAAAACAAAATTGAATGCAAATTATTATGATAGTGGGCCTAAAGATATACAGAATCACAAAAAATCTCTGAATTCTGTAGATAAATAACTAAGATATTAGCGACATAAGTTTTCTACCCATCTCTTTCTCTTAAAACGTAATTTAGTATGAACTTT
>JAOTAV010021117.1:0-21600 GCA_026546445.1 Cyclargus thomasi
CACGTAGAAGCTACTTTTCTCTATTTCTATACAAATCGGCCATCCTAAAAATGACTCACCGCAGGCAACTTCACTTCGTCATTTTTGTAATAAAAATTGTATAATGCGTCTTACACAATAAATACATTAGTATTTGTTATTCGTTATTGGTCATTGGTACACGATCATCGCGGGTGCATCCACATTATCGGCCGTAGCCCTTTGTCAACTCGCCGAAAGTTAGCAAATATAGAATTATATACCGACGAGCAGGGGCGATTATGACCTTTACACAATCGTGCACGCCTGTCATTGTCTGTATTCGCCGACTACAAAGATACCATCGGTTTGTATGCAATTCATGAATTTCAGTTTTTAACCGTCATAATAAAACAGTATTAGAAAATGTTCATACAAGGCGTTAAATCGGCATTTTGCTTTCGTATATTAATTTCATTGACAGTGAAAGATTTATCGCTGCGATAAAACATATTGTTTCAATTGTTTTTGCATTGCTCAAGTTGATTGTTTCATTCAATATTAATTGTATTGATGAATGTAACTTGGTATTAAATGAATAGGACATCGAATTTGACGACCTCTGTGGCGCAGTGGTTGAGTGCTTTGGTAGCTCACACCGGGGGTCGTGGGTTCGAATCCCACCAACGGAACAAAAAGTTTTCCAATGTTCCCGTATACTATAAAAGTATTAAATATATTTCCGTTGTCTGGTACCTGTAACACAAGTCCTTCGTTTACTTAACACGGGGTCAGATTGATGTGGTGTTAAGCGTAATAAAAATGTTTTTGTATTTCCTTCGTCTTTAAGTTTCTTTTTGATACAAATAAAATCAAGACGTAAAGCCGTTTTGGTACAAAGAACACGGTGCGACGCTGTTTCACGCCAGTTTCCTGTGCGGCCGTAGTATTACTCTCGTCGAGTAGGCATATTTATTAGTAGGCCAAGGCATGCTCGGAAACCGATAGGAAAATATCTCAAATTGGTACACGCATCTATCCAAATTTGAACCTAGTACCCTCTCGAGCGTGAACGATTAGGTCTACCCACTAGGCTACGGGTGCTCTAAAACTTAAATGTAACATTCCGATCCTCGCTGCCAGCGGCCGCGACACACAAAAACTTTAACAAAATGAAACTCTATTATGTAAGCTCAAGGTTTCATTTAGCTCTACGCCACTTCTAGGCAGCCCCGTCGTATACGAATAAATAAGTTTCAGGTAAACTGAAAATTATTGCCTATGTCATAAAGTGGCATTTTATTTGGTTCCTTATGAGTCGCGAGCGCAGGCAGCAAATCAGAAGGCCTAAAAAGGTCCTGATAGCAATATTGCATAGAAATTGCTCTGAAATTTATTTTAGTACATTTTTTGTTAAATCGAATAGTTTGAATAAAATAGTTACAATAAAATTAATTTAAATTTATTGTGGAATAACTGTTAAACAAAATTTAGTAGTTATTAGCAAGAATATTTGAAAATAAATTGCTCTTCGCAATATTGTAAAGTGGTGTAAAGTTTTAGAAGGGCTGAATGTTACTCGGAGCGTCCGTGGCCTGGTGGGTAATCCTTTTTTTATGATATTTAACTGCATGCGAGCAGACGGGTTACCTGATGTAAAGCAACTGCCGTCGCCCATGGACACTCGTGACATCCGAAGAGTCGCAAATGCGTTGCCGGCCTTTATGAGGGAATAGGATTAGAGAAGTCGGGCCAACGGTAAACTCACTCACTGAACTGAACACAGCACAAAGCCATTTCACGTCAGTTTTCTGCGTTACAAATAAAGTGTGATAATTTGTTAATTTTCAAATATGTTTATCAGAAAGAATATATGACATAGCTAGATATAATTTAATTTAACCACTTTAATTAAAATTCCATTCAATTTCCAGATAAAGTGCAAACTAAAACACCCTCCAGGTAATGAAATATACAGGAAAGGGAGTATATCTTTCTTCGAGATAGATGGCAGAAAGAACAAATGCTACGCGCAGAACTTGTGTCTACTCGCTAAACTGTTTCTCGACCACAAGACACTGTATTACGACACCGATCCGTTTCTGTTTTATGTTATGACTGAATTTGACTCTAGGGGTAAGTTTCACGTCTATTAAAATATAAAACTTCAGATGCGTTGCTTTTTATAAAAGCCTCATACTCCCTTATAAAAATATATAAACAGTATATTACTTAAACAAGATTCGCTGTCCCTTTCAGAATATTGAAAACGTCACACGTCAGAAAGGGACAACGAACCTTGATTAGTTAAACATTGCTTAAATATTTTTATGAATAACTAGCTTTCGCCCGTGACTCCGTCCGCGTGATAACTTTACTCTTCAAATTTTTCCTTATTTTTTTCTTGCTACAAACATCACGGAACGCGAGACCTTTCTTGAATAGAACGCAATTCTATTTTTTGGCGAGTTAAGTGCGAAGTGCCCCCCCTCGCGTCTCCCGCACCCGTCAACTTAACTCAACAGCGTGTAGACGATTGAAGTTTCGAACTGTTAATTTATCAAAGCATTTAATGCAATGGATATTTAGTTAATGGTATTAATTTTAATGAGCTTGTATACAGTAGCTGGGCAATTTATGGTGTCTTATCTTGTTATAGAACCTGCAATTTATGATTACTTAACTTGCCTATGTTTGAACGTCACTAAATAATGACTAAATAGTTAGCTGAACGTTTTCTTAACTCGCTACTGTACTTAATTAAATGTAAACCTTAGGCCATTAGGTGCGCAAGTTACCTAAACTCGCTCGCGGCGTAGGGTTCACTTGTCACATTGATATCTGTGACATAATTTCAATGCGGCAGAGTCTTATTGAATAATATCGTATCGCATATGAAAATTTGCGTTGCGATATCGAGTCGTTTCTGCACAATGATTTTATGACACGAGACGCGATATAGCCTGAGAATATATATAGTATAAGCCGTGATCGGATTTTTCTATCGGAATTGATTTGTCTAGAGCAGCGGTCGGCAACGCGCGGCCCACGAATGTTTTGTAACCTGTCGCTTAATAAGAATCGCCAAACAAAATGTATGACATAAGGCGTAACGAACGCTTATGTCATTTCTATACATTTTTGTTGGCGATTCTACAAAGAAGCGAAAAAGTTTAAATCTTGGTTAACCAGCCTTGTCTTAACTAGCGAAAAAGCTCAGCTTTATGATCAATTTGGCTCGGTTTCAACTTCCCTGATAGTAAATTCGTTTTCTGAGGTTTATGCTACCAAGTGGCAAAAAGGTTGCCGACTGCTGGTCTAGAACAAAACACACATGAAATTCGCGTGAGTCACGTCACAGCAGGCACGTGTCGGCGACACAGGTCGGCGGCCTATGTGGATACAAACATGTCGACGATACATACTCGCGCGTGTTGCTGAAACCTATTGTAAATGTTGCCCACAAATTACTTAAGTGTGCAGTGCGCCTTATTTTTAATTTGGTGGTTATTTCTTTTCAGGTTTTCATATAGTAGGGTACTTTTCTAAGGAGAAAGAGAGTACAGAAGACTACAATGTAGCGTGTATTCTGACCCTACCGCCCTATCAGAGAAAAGGATATGGAACATTACTCATAGAATTTAGTAAGTTTCAAATAAACTATAGTAAAAATATTTAATGTTTAAAATTTTTTAAAAGTTTACTCAGAAGTTACCATATTAAGGGCCCGTTTCACGGCTTGCTGATAAAGTTTCTGTTAGGATATCCACAACTTTTTTGATGGATTCTCCATACAACATTTGTCAAATAAAGTTGTGGATAGACTTTCTGCAAGCGTAGAAACAGGCCCTTAATTATTTTGTTATCCTTAAGTCGCGTTGTAAATATGTGCCCGCCATTTTTAACCGACTTCCAAAAACGAGAAGGTTATATGTTCGGCTGTAGATATTTTTAAATATATACTTTTTATCGATTACTTCGCTATGGCTCGCGCCTGGATGTATGTTTGTATGTGTGTGTGGTTGTGGGTGTGGTTATTGAATACTTAAAGCTATTTTAAACAACAATTTCAAATTTCCAAAATAATTTTTCTTTACTCTATCAAGTCTAAAAATAATGGAATTATCTCGGGTGAAGAAATTCCATTTTTTTTATTGTGACAATCAGATAATATACTTTGATTAAACTTAACATACCCATTTTCAGGTTACGAGCTATCCAAGTTCGAGGGTAAGACGGGCTCCCCTGAGAAGCCGTTATCGGATCTCGGTCTACTGTCTTACCGAAGTTACTGGGCGCAGACCATACTGGATATACTGCTCACTATCAAACCCGTCGGCGATAATGAGAAACCCGTTATTACTATCAAGTGAGGTCTAAAATTTGTCATTTCGTATACAAGCCGCGTTTGACAAGAGTATTGTGTTTTTTCTTCTTCTTCTTTTATTTATTTATATGGCGCTTGGCTATAACGATGGCCAGTGTCAAGTAAAGCCTTCTTCTTTTATAATAGCGAACTTGGTGAGTTGCCACTTGGCAGTGTCAGAATGGCCCGAGACTTTGCTCTATGTAATGAAGATCAGATAGAGAAACAAGTATGCGGTTATTACATTTTCCAACTAGATTTTTGACTTAATTGAAAGGATCCAGATTAGCATAGGGTACTTTCTGTCTTGGAAAAGCGTTAATCTCCATATGAAGTTCACAAGAATATTCATATTTTTACACGACTTCCTAATTCCTTTCGGACAAAACCGTAACTAGATAGTAGTAGTAAATAATTGAAGACATAAGTGGAAAAAGCGAGTAAGTGACATTTAAAAAACTGGCGAATTTTTGCGTAAATGGACGCTTTAGAAACGGAATAACTGTGTAGTTAGATAGGCAAGCTAGATAATGAAATCGCTAAATTACAAGACCTTTCAAAATTTTATAAGAGAAAATGAGTTTCCGAGTTCCGAATTGTGGTATTCCAGTGAAATATGCGAGCTGACGAGTATCAAGAAGGAGGATGTAATCAGCACACTGCAAAACCTCAACCTCATAAACTACTACAAGGGACAGTACATAGTGTCTGTTAATCAGGTTAGTTTAACGACTTAGCCGGTAAGACCTTTGGCTCACACTCGAGTGGGTGCAGGTTCGAACCCCGGTGGAGGCGTGTACTAATGAGACAATCTCAAGTGCATAATACGGATACTCATTGCCGGGAGAGAGCCATCCTTCGGCACGAATGGGCCGGATCGACCGGAGTGATACCACGGCCTCACAGAAAACTGGCGTGAAACGGCGTTGTGCTGTGTTTCGTTCAGTGAGTGAGTTTACCGGTGGTCGAACTTCCCTAAAACCTTATCCATATTCCCATTCCCTATTCCCTCACATAGGCCGGCAACCCACTTGCGACTCTTCGGATGTCGCAAATGTCTATGGGCAACGGCAGTTGCTTCCATCAGGTAACCCGTCTGCTCGCTTGGCCTCTAGATATCATAAAAAAATGTAGAGATTCCTTAAAAGTCTTTCTTCTTTAAAATCACCTTTAGATTTCAATGACCTGTGATGTGAACACAAATTGACAAAAAAATAGTCTGTCTGTAGGTCTGATTGTGTGTACGCGATGTCTTTAGATGCTGATAAAAATCTTTTAACAAAAACAACAAAGTCGCGGTCAACCACTAGTAATGTATCCAAGAAACAACTCCATAATAACAAAAAATATTCCAGGAAACAATCCAGCAACACGAAAAGGCAATGGAGAAGAAGTTACTGAGAATAGATCCCAAATGTCTGCACTGGACGCCGAAGGATTGGTCGAAACGGGCCAAGTGGTGAGTACATATAAACTTTCGATAGATGGCGCTAGCTAATTACTGTTTGACCTTTACAAACCGCAAAATAATAATTGCGACACGAGACGGTGCGACATTTCACTTCCATAGAACTTACATATTTTCTCAAACGTGAATTGATAGAAAAGCGCCGTAATCTCATCTAATCAAATGTGTAATGCCCGGCAT
The DNA here is from genome assembly GCA_026546445.1 of Cyclargus thomasi. Lineage (NCBI taxonomy): Eukaryota > Metazoa > Arthropoda > Insecta > Lepidoptera > Lycaenidae > Cyclargus > Cyclargus thomasi. The sequence continues at coordinate 5,973 of JAOTAV010021117.1, forward strand.
ACACTAGACTACTACCAGCTTAAGATTGAAGCTATTTTTTTACACAGAGCCAGCAATACAAGCTTGCTATCCTGGCTTGAAAAACCGGCCTCGTGTGTCCCGGATATAAGTGCGGTCTCATCTTAAGTGACCATCCATAAAGTACCTCACACGTAAAGGGAGATGGGTCGTCGAAGTGTGATATGGCATGACATGTGATATAAGGGCCCCACCCTTAAGGGCCTAAAATTTTGTGACATCACATTTTAAATTTGATGTAATTTTAAATTTTTAGGTGTGAAATTGCAAATTTTTTGATATCACAATAGGAAGGGCAGGTCTTCAGAAATGTGATCATCGGTGACAAAGAGGAGGGGGGTATAGAAACCATGAAATTGGTGTGACGTACTTTATGGATGGTCCGTAATTCGTAGGTAGACTTGTATATTTGTGTTACAAAACGTAATACAAAGTATAAGGCGTTGTCAGAGGGAATAACAACAAAAAACCGATCCACCCAGCACGAGACCGCGACCAATAAAATTTAATTTGATATGGCATTTTATGACCCAGGCTATAGGTTTCATTTTGCTGTACGCCACTAAAATTGGCAGCGTCGTTTGAGCAAAAACCCATATCCTGATCCACGAAGTGGAATTTTATCCAAATTTTGACGGTCGCGGTCGCGTACTGTAAAGATCGGAATGCTGCAAGTAACGAAGTTGCCACAGTCTCGATAACAGCAATTTTAAATTCAGTGTGTTTTAGAAAAGTCTCATAGGAAGGTTCTGATAACTGTCAGTCTGTTCATTTTAGTCTTAAAACCTCTGTTAATGACAAAATTAATCTTCTTAAGTTAGGAATCATCTAGATTCTAGAATTTTCAGTTCTATGGTTGGAGAAAATTCAGAGCACTGAGATCAGCATGGCCATTCGCGATTACCGGGATTTAGAAACAATATTATGTGGTCATTAATTTGTGATATGTCGGTTTTATAAATTTTATAGAAATTAAATTGAACTTCTTAAGTAAAGTGTCGCGTCGTGTCGTATCGTGTTATTGCGGTCTCGCCTTTAAACAATAGCTTTTTTTACAATTATATCTTTTCGATTTTGAACTCTATTGTTTCAAGACAAAGTAAAATTTCCGTGCTCTGTATTCTCCAATAAAGCGCCTCTCTATGCCAGTAGCGAATATATTTTTTTTCTTTTTGTCACCAGCATTTGAAGTCACGAGACACGAGCTAGCTCGGACTACACGTATGAAATATTGTAACTACTTCAATTGTTTTATATACTAACAATACTAATATGACTTTATGTCAATGAGCACTTTCATGCTTTGGAGCATTTTAATGTAACAAAAATCATTTCAATGTTCTAACTCAAATTACTAACATAACATACCGAGAAAGGTTTAAAAATCAAAACGGGAAAAGCATTACCGTAATATCATACATGTTCCTGTTAAGTATAAAAGCACTATTTTAAAAAATTATTTTTCATGTTTCCTCATAAAAATGCTGTGTATATTTCATTATTATATTCGCCAACTAATCTATCCTCATACCACTAACATTCTTTCATGCTGCATGCTTCTATCAATAAATGCAATTCATTTTTATTTAGAGCTGGGGGTAATTCGCAATTTATGACTGGATTAATTATAAAAACTAAAAATCAAAATTCTTTGTTGATCAACGCATAGGAAGTTGTAGAATTAATAAAGTCAAAAGTTGTCGAATATTGCATTGGGAATTGGGTTCATGAAAATGTGACACCTCTATACAAACTTTAGATTATAAAAGTGACACATTTTTAATGAAATTTAAATATTTTAACTTAAAGTGGGTTGCATTTTAAGAGCCTTATTTACTAAAGCGTCATCATAAATAACTTGAAATTATTATGAAAAAAGTCATTACAACAACTAAAGTATTTAATATATTTCAGGTAATTTTGTCCTTTATGGGACTTGAATCGGGACATCTGGATTAGTTGGTCACTTTTAGTACCCAACTCTGCTTAGTATTATTATTGTAATACATGTAAATAAACTTTATTTGTGATATTAAATAAATTAATGTATGTATAAGTATGTTTCATTTACTTTATCTCGTTTAGGAATGAAGTTGTAAGTAATCTTTTTTCTACAAAATCTATAACTACAAAAAATACTTTAAATTTCTATAATAAACATTGCTACCGTGTAAGAAAATATTTATTAATATAATAAATATTTTCTTACACGGTAGCAATTAGGCCCCGATTTCACAAATAAAGTCTACAATATTTAACCCTTTTAATTTAATCGAAAACGACGACGACAAGGTAGAGCTTGTTTAGAAAGAAAATAAAACTAAGTATACGCAATATATGATTTATTTTTCAGTAGGTAAGCACAGTAATTTTGCTTCGATCGACAAAATATTTTCGACAAGCAGGTACAAGTGATGTTTAACATTTATAAAATATTATTTCATAAAATTTATACAAATAACTTCGTTATTTTATAAAACATTTTTTTTTGGAATTAGTACAATGAGTAAGACTTATAGTAAGTTATAATTCCAAAACGATACATGTGATGAAGTGTATACTATATTTTAACTTAAAAGAAATATAAAAATAGTTGTAATATATTCAAGCTGAATTGATGTTTGTATTAAAGGCAATACGAATAATAATCGATAAGCCTATTTGGAATGGTATACATTTATTGATATTTAAGGCTTTTTGAGAAACGACTTAGTGTACTAACAATATTATGAAGATAAAAGATTTAAACAATGTATGATAAAATGTAGAATAACAACATAAACAATTTTATTTTTTACAGAGGGGTAACTTTTAAAATACTGATGATGTTAAATTTGGTTCACGCAATACACAATGCCACTTTTAGTTTAGTCGTTTTTACAAAATTATCAAGAACATATTATAAAGAAATCTAAACAACCTTATGCTATCAGAGAATTAATAAAAAAATGGGTGTATTTGTTTTTCCATATTACAATAATTTTTAATGTTATGGCAGCATAATATAGAGCTAGTCAGGCTAAAGTTTGATACAGGGTAAGTCTAAGTAGTGAAAACTAACTCTTCTACAGAATACTCTATCTGTATTTTGTTCGGTTGGTGTCATATGGCAAATGCCTGACAAAAATTTTACATTAATTTTCCCCTGTTTTCTAAGTAACCCTGATTTGCTTTTCTTATAATATAATACGAATTTAGACTCTCTGATAGTTTGCTATTTAAGTATACATAATGTGTTTTTTACAGTAATAATAATGTTAATATCTTATTACAAAGGGTAAGCAAAAATATGAAGCAAAACTACAAATATAAAATATATGACCTGTGCTTGTTAACTATCCACATGACCTTGACAAAGTGATTTTAGGAAAATTAAAAAAAAAAACAAAATGTCCAAAAACAGCAACAGGAAACTAGCTAAAACAATTGGCTAGTTTTCTTTTGCTGTTTTTAGACATTTTGTTACGTTTTTGTACATTTTCCCAAAATTACTTTGTCAAGGTCATGTGCCTAGTTAAGTCGCACAGGTAATACTTACATCAAGGTATAATATAATTCTTATAGTATATTTTAGAATATCTTTTAACAGTAAAATTATTTTCAATTATCGAGTAAAGATGTACATTGTATAGAAAGTGGTGTTATATGGAGGATATAAATAATTACAAGATGTAGAAAAGAAACCTAAAAAGTATCACAAATATTTTAACCCCCTTCGTAATAAATGAACTACAATGTGTATACAGACCACTCCCTTCGTATTTAAATTGCACAACTCAAAAAACCCCACTTTTTTGACAAAGTTGAGTTTATTGAATAACCAAGGGTACTTAACGTTATAATTTTGATACTATAAGTGGCTGGACAGACAAGCAAAATATTGTATAGCTATTATTTTAGTATGCGTACACGTTGTAATTCTTTTTATTAGCATGGGAGTAAATGTTTCATACCAGCATCTGACTATCTTAAAACTAAGATGATCGCGTGGTATCACATTATCAAAACAATCTACAAAACTAAAAAATGTTCTACCAAAAATTCATAGTTTTGTCGTCAGCACCTATATATTTCATTGTAATTAAACCTTATTAATATATTATAATTTTATAGTATAAATATTTTATTTTACAACTTACACCGTGGGTACGCCCCATATACAACATTGAATCAGCTTTAAAAATATATTAGGTATGATTGAATTAAACTTTTCAGAGCCAAAACATATAATGTTGTCAATATAAAATAGATTGCCAGATTTTTGAGAATTTATTTTTAATATTATGATTCTAAATTAGTGCTTCATGCTTTATATGCTCAAATCAAATGTCAATATAAATAAAAATCATCAACCATTTTCCTTTTTAAAGTGTTTGTGGCCTTATGCGTAAAAAATCAACAACTGTTACATGACATACACTATGTTTATCACAACAAGTTTATAAAAATAAATGCTTTCACTGGCTTTGCCGTTTGTAGGCAGCCGCGCGACTAGTTTCACTGGTTGAAGGCACTATATTTTAGAATGCCATATATCCTATAAAATACTGAAAATATACAACAATGCACGCTATAACTTGGGCATATAGAAGCTTTCTATTGCCTATCTCTTTTTCACCCACTAAAGATAATTACCGGAAAAAGAGACAGAATAACCTTGTATAGCCGATAAAGGTGGTATGTCCTTTATTATTTATAAGTGCATAAGCACCAACTACACAATAGTACAAATCAAGTTATTATGTAGTCGTTTATATATTTTCAATATTTCAATATCATCATTTTATACAAATGTACTTAAGTATACATGTTTTTGTACAGGCACATTTTTGGTGCTTTTCCCTTATAAATTACAAAAGCACTTAGTCTTACAAGCTTATTAATAATATCTAAGCGTTTTATACCTATATCTACGCATATGACTACTCAAAATTATTTGTATCATAATGATATAATATAATGTGGTCGGTATAAAATATATACTTGTACAACATAACAGAGGGTATATATATACTTCGTAGAATATATTTTGTGTGATGTAAAATTATAATGGCGAGGAGATCTGATTGTTTTGGCCAATAATTTTTAAATATAACACCTAATAGATGGAAAAATGCTCTCCACAGCTGTAACACCAATACATAAAAAATCTTTTGTTTTTTTATAATTTTATGACGTTTCAGAGTAATTCTACTATTGGTATTTATATACAATTTATGAAGGCCCCAGTTTTTGTTACAGATCTTTCTATCATGAAAGCCACAAGATTATTTATAAAAAGGTAAAAAAATTATGAATATTTGCACCCGTGGCTAGGACTATAAAGTTCTATTTCAAAATCACTTGCTCTAGCACCAAGCTTGCGTTGTATCAGATCTAAAAAATATTTTGTACAAATCAAAGCAAAATTATAGAACTTAATATACGTATCGATAATGTTAGACGTAGTAATATCTAAATAAAAATATTTCGCAATATAAACTATATTTCTAAACTGTTTGACAGTCCTAAATTAACGGTGACTTTCACAACACAATGGGAGGAAAATAAATTAGCAACGCCTTCGAGGAGAATCAGATGGGGCTGTTCCAATACAGACGGTAGTCGCAAGTTTGTGAAAGCGCCATCTATTGACAGATTTTTTCACCTTCCCACAACTGTACCATTTTTAAAGGGAGGTTCTGAAACTGTTTTGTGTCGTATTTTTTTTAACGAAATCTCTACTGTTCCAAATGGGCGGTTGCAGTAATGAAAGCGTAGCATGTATTTTGTAACATCTAAGATTTTACTACCTGTTGGAATAGCCCTACCCAATTATTTGCATAGAGTGGTATTTCCGTTAAAAATAATTAATATTGCCATATACTTTCCTTACCTTTATCGTAATAAAGGAGAAAGCTAGTTAGTTTCCTTCAAAATTGAAAAGAACAAGTGATGCAAAGCGATATACTAACCGATCCCCCCACTCTATGCTCATACTTACCTCATACATTTTCACTTCATACCCACGAGTGACCTATCTATGCTGTCGTTCTACACAGTAGACATACGATATCGTTTCGAAATAATCTCATCCCATTTAAGATTAATATGTGCTAAAACAAACCGACGAGCACGTTAAAATTAAAGTTGACATTTCGAATTAATTTGGACCCCTTTAGCGAGCGACGGGCGTTAGACCAGGCAGCCATCGTTGAGATTGTTTTTGAGTTTGGCCTGCGTCTCTTGTATGGTGCCGGGGTACGTGTGACAGGGTTGGGTGGAGTTGTAGGCCAATTCCGTCTCATAGTACTCCGCGTCGGGTTCTATCTGCCGAAGAATCGTGGTAGCGGTTGGCAGGAATCCGTCCGTTGTGATGTAATTGGCGTCCGTGCTCGGTGGAAGACTCAGAACGCTGTCGGGCCGGTTGAAGTCGGCGTCCATTTGCGGCGCAAGATACGACGCGTCGAGCGACGATATCGTATCGATCGAGGAGTCGCCTACTGGAGTGACGCAGGTGTAACTCGAAGCCAGCACGTTGGCGGATTCCGGACGGATGTAGGGAGAGTTGGCGTCGAAGGACACGGGGAATGTATTGGGCTCGAAGGACCGAAGGTTGTACTGTGTTGGCGAATTTCGCGTGTTGTTCTTGACGCAGGACGACGCGTGCATCGACAGCATGTCGATCAGCTGCCGCTTTTGTACTTCAAGGTCCTGGAAAATAAACAAAATTCAGTTTACACAACGTTTAATAATTTTTATTTATTATATACTTACATTTTGAATCTCAATTTAGAAACTACTTTCATTAGTCCGGTTATACTTTTAAATTAGAAAAGCGGACTGACCTTTTTGCTGGTTCTATTTACATGCTTACTAGGTACAGCTTATAAAGTAGATACACCGATTTTAAGTTTTTCATTAACTAGTGTCATTATGAATTTCTTTAGTGTGACACACAAATGAGTAAATAAAAAATGCTACCTTCAACTGTGCCTTGAGGTCTATATTCTGGTTCTCCAGCACTTCGCTCTCGTTAACCAGGTTGACGGTCCGTTCTCGCTTCTTCATCCGACATTTCGTCGCTGCGATTTTGTTCCGTTCTCTTCTGCGCCGCCGCCTCTCCTCGTCTTCCGGGGTCAGCTTGAATATACAGGAAAGTTTTGTGAGCTTTTAAACGTGAATTTGTAAAATCTATGAGACTACGAAGAGGATTCAAGAGCGAAGAGAGTATGAGCGTTTTCACCAATGTCGTGCGCGTATCCATGTACAGTTGTCCGATATCGGGTGGGACAATGTGAGAGGCAGGCACATATTTCATACATCAATTAATGTCCTCAGAAATCGGATTAGATAATGTGAAAACGCTTTTATAGAATACTTACGTAATCGTATATTATGTACCTAAGTATAAGGTAGTATGGCTGTAAGTTTCGATTTTCAATGCTTCTACTTTTCATACCGAACTATTATTGAGATAGTGTGCGTATTTCGTATTCTAACATTACTACGACCAAACATTAAACACAAAGACTACGCATGGAATGATTGATTTTCGTCCAAGCTCTCGATAGTTTAGTCACGGCACGCATTTGCAATGCGATCCTTCTATGTAAGTTATAAACCGCAGCAGCCCTGTGAATTATAATAGGTTGATTGCTATGAAAGTTCGCAATCTACCCACTTGTTCTGAATAAGTAACGCTGGGCGGTACAGTACTTCCTATTATGAGGACGCAATAAAAGTTTATATTCAGTGAATTTGCATATTATTGGCCTCCTCAATTTAATGGTTAGAATTTTCGTAGTTATGAATAAATAAGATTAATATAAATCACTAAATGAAGAAAGGTGAAAGATATATTTTATGTTTTTTTTGGAAACTTCCAGCACTGAAAATACTGGAATAATACTTTGCAAAACCTTATCGGTATATTCTTTTGTTTTATACTATGGCAACGATCTTTACCGCCCCCGGGGAGGCCGGCTACCCCGTCGGACTTCACCAGACCGTTGGGGACATTGCTTAAAGATTTTCCTTCACGAAAAAATCCCTTTAAATTTTCACAATAGCTATTCAGACACTGTTATATCTGACATGAAAGAAATACAATGTTTTAATTTTACAGACGATATTGTAGCCTTCCGATATCGTATCGGATAGTCTAAAGTCGTACGACAGTTACCTCGTTCTTGGGCGTCTGCGTGTGGCTGCTGTCGTAATCGTCATCGCTGTCCTCCCTTTTCATCCGCTTCAGCCCGCCGTCCGTGTCGCTGCCGGACATCTTCCTCTTCGACTCTATAGACAACTTCAAACCAGCCTTTATTAGTTCCGAACACGTCTGCAACCAAATTTCAATTTTTTAGTAATCGTTCAGCGAAAGATGTTAATTGACATTAATACTAGCGAACCCGATAGACGTCGTTCGTCCTGCCCGGCGAAAAATCTAAACCATTCCTAAGTCCCCTTGAAGACACACATAAAATTTCATAAAATCGGTCGTTTGGGAGGAGTTTAGTGACACGCACAAAAGAATTATATACAGATATGTGAAAATTCGTATGTGTGTATGTTTTATACACCTTTTTTAAACCTAATTCTGAAGTTATGTTCAGCGAGGAAGGTAAGAAAAGTTTTTATGTAAAATACGCTGTTAAAACTAATTTCGGAGTAAATTTTGCTTCATTTTTAACCGACATCAAGAAAACGAGGAGTATATTCGGCTTCAACGATTTAAATTTATTTAAATGCTTAATGTAGTGCAAATTAAGGAAAACTTGCTGAAATTATAATACCCTAATATACTGATGGGATTTCCTATAACATTTCCAATTATTATGAAAATTAATTTAATAGTCCGATACGAGTAATAGCCTTTTAATATTTTTAAAGTTATAGATTCTTTCTTCGATCTTTTGAACTCCAAAGCCTCCTATTTAAATAAAGTATATTATGCAATAACCATATTAATCTATAAAACAAAACCTCCCATCGTTAATTATAACTATCTGCTAGTTATGGCAATCAAAAACAAATTATTATCATCATTAGATGTTATTATTGTAGCTTTTTATTAATTCAAAATAAAACAATTCGTTCATAAATCAAACAAATCATTATTTTGTAACCTTCGCGGCGTGATCGCTCAATTACTGACAGTGAGACACATCGTGATGTTAATTTTTACGTTATAATGATCACGTCAACTCAACACTCATGCTTAGCTCAAGGGTGACGATTGGAAGGTCAGACCTCATATAATAAACAAGCTAAATGTCTAAAAAACCCAACCACAGGAACTAATGCAATTTAAACATCAAGTTATGTATATTTCTAGAACGGCTTTTTAAAGCCCTTCATTTTGATACCCATCTCGACCTAAATGGGCGGAAAAAAAATTTATAACTCTGTGGATAGATTTAATCGGCATACGTGATAAAGGATTAGTACTTAAATTACTTAAATCACGTATGCCGATTAGATCTATATAACTCTGTTGTCTGTACAGTGTATGCGAATATAGATCTAATCGGCATACGTGATAAAGAATTAGTATTAGATTATATAGAATTGTACTTTAAGTTTAGTAAATTAAGATTTTTAGCAATATTCCGCTTTAACGGACGTTGTTCGTGGAGTCCACATCCTCAGGACGCCCGTGTGTTGGGGCGAAACGCGCGTCGAGGTTCTCAGCTTTTTTTACTTGATTAATTTTCGCGGAATATTGCTAAAAATCTTAATTTACTAAACTTGAAGCTATGGATTTCCGCAAAGTAACGCCTGATTCTAATAAACAAATTATTCATTAATATTTTAAGTATACCCAGCACATTTTAAGTGTATTTACGATAATAAACAATGAACAAAAGCAAAAGCTGAGTAAGTCGTGATTGACAGAGTCTGTATCAATTATTCCGATGCTCGAAGCTGTGAACGCCACCGCGGATATCATTAAGGGGCTTGAAAAAGCAGATTTGAATATGTTACCGAATCACGGGGCCACGAAACTTAGCGGCAGCCTTTTGCGTTCGGACTGTACGCAAATGTATTTTTGTTTTAATTATTCTTAAATACAAAACCAAGGCCCACTTGAGAACTTTTACCAAGCCATTAACTATATTTCAATGTTGCGATGAATCTAAAGTTACAAAAAATACCGATCCCTTCCTTGCCGTCCCGAGCTCCAGAGCAAAGTTTTCCTCGTCGAGGCCTATAAATGCATGTCTTATCTTCAATTTTGGTAAGAGAAGTAAAGAGTGTTCTCGATTTAAGCTCATAAGAGTCAATGTTGCAGGTATTGTAAATATTTACGATGCAAACCAAAAAGCCCCTCGTCAAGTCAAAGTCAAAGTCAAGCTATTATCATAGAAAAAAAAATAATGTTCTTTCCCTTGCATAATATTCTGGCTGGCATTATTATTTTGACGTTAGAAAATCAGGATCATTGTTAAAATATATAATAAATAAATTTAAAAAAAAATTATTTCAGAGAAAATTTGAAACAAATGTTTTCAGTTTTTTGTTTTTTATTCTACATGTTGATCTACCACCGGTTCGGGAATTTTCCGTGCGAGAAGCAATTACTCCCTTTAAATTTGACGACCTCTGTGGCGCAGTGGTTGAGCTTTGGTAGCTCACGCCGGGGGTCGCGGGTTCGAATCCCGCCGAGGGAACAAAAAAAAAAAGTTTTTAAATGTTTCTGGGTCATGGATGTGTATTAAATATATGTATCATATGATAAAAATTTTAAATATGTGTATAGTATAAAAGTATTAAATATATTTCCGTTGTTTGGTGCCTGTAACACAAGTCCTTCGGGTACTTAGCACAGGGCCAGATTGACGTGGTGAGAAGCGTCCATAGATAAAAAAATAAAAAGTAAAAAAAAAAAAGCGTCTTTCGTGCATAATTTTCTTTTGTGCAAAACGCTTCATTTCATCGCAGCCGCCGTGTCTCGTCGCCGCAATCGCCGTGTCTCGTCATCGCAATCGCCGTATCTCGACGCCGCAATCGCCGTGTCTCGTCATCGCAATCGCCGTATCTCGTCGCCGCAATTGCCGTGTCTCGTCGCTGCAACCACCATGTCTCGTGGCCCGACGGTAAGGCGGCAATTACGAGGGGGAACTTGGCGCCAACAAACAAGTTATTTTTCGGTAACACAAAGCGTTCATGAATTTATAATGCGGCCGGAAATTAACTTTTTCCTCTCATTTGACGAGCTTGTTGCTATCGATTGTCGTTCCTTCTTTGTTGTAGTTTCGTTGTGTATCTTGTTTCATTTCATACATTATGTATATTTTTTAATGTCGTTTATTAACGAACCCGTGTCTGTGCGCACGTGAAAATGGGCCCATAGGCAATTGTGTTCAGTCGTAATTCATATGTTTTCTCTAAAATATAATTTATAAAAGAAGCATTTGGACGATTTGCTCAGTCTTTGGGACCGAAGCATGATTCTTTCTAAGGCTGTAAAATAAATAAAAATCTAATTGCCATACTCACTTTATTTTGTCTCCATATTGCTTAAAGGTTTTCGCTGCGACCTTAATTATTCATATTAATTTGTACAAAAATAGATTTGACTTCATTAATATTGAATGTGTTTTCACGAGGCACGTGCGGTGTTTAATTTTAGCTTTCATAAATTAAACTTAACACTAGATTGTACCTGATATTTCGTGAAGATAAAATTGGAGACTGGTTCGCCCAAGGGACTGGAGAGACCTTCCAAATACGGCTTTGTAAATAAATGACAATATTAAATACCTAAAGGTCAGTTAACACTGCGAAGAGACATGGCGGGATACAGCAATATTTGAACATCATCCTTATAACCTATTGCGTATAACATTTTAGCCCAACGACGCCATGTTGCAAAGGGTGTTACCTAAAGAAGTAAATATAATCCGAAGACCTGCTTTGAAAGGGAACGTTACAAGCGTCACAACGCGTCGCAGTATTCACTGACCCTCTTTACTAATTAATTAATTACCAGCGTTTCATGAAATTGTATACGTAATTAAATCTTATTTTAATTTAATTGGTTAGTACGAAAACGTTTTCCTTAAAATAGTCATTAATATTAAATGGTTATCATTACCAATTTTTATATTTGCTAAGCCAATAAATCGTATATTTATTAGTTGTCATAAAATTCATCGGTATATATTACAGTATTCTATGAAGTTATTTCAATAAACAACAATATTATTATTATACTAACGTAAATCTACATATAACATAATATGTTATCCGTTACCTGCCCGTATACAGTGTTATCTCGTAATCGGTAACTCAAGCATGCAAGTAGCAACAGTCCCCTGCATCTTAAGGCGCCATTATACGGAGAGGCTGATCATTGCGGTAGGACTGATCGCAGGCCGACTTGGCAGGACTCTTGTATGTACGGGTCCCGGAGAGAAGAAATATTTTTTTCATACTTATTTTATTTAAACAAATAAATTATTTGACGACAAACTAACACCATTTCTACCACGAGAACTAATGTGGTATAAGGTATAAATTTAAGAAACTTGGTTGGATTTTTTAATAATATTTAGGGGACAAACGAGCAAACGGGTTACCTGATGAAAAGCAACTGCCGTCGCCCTTGGACACTCGTGCCGGCCTTTGTATGGGAATAGGGAATGAGAATAGGGATAGCGAAAGTAGGGAAGTTGGGTCACCAGTAAACTCACTCACTGAACGACGCACAGCACTAAGCCGTTTCACAGCAGTTTTCTGCAAGGCCGTGGAATCACTCCAGTCGAGCCGGCCTATTCATGCCCAAGCATGGCTCTCCCACGGCAATGAGTATGTCTCATTGATACTCGCCTCCACCGGGGCTTAACCTGCACTCTCTCGAATGAGAAGCAAAGGTCTTACGGACTACGGTACGCTACGCGATTAAAGCGTCTTCAATTCACCGAATAGAAAAAGAAAAATATAATTATAACAAAAACAAAATATATAATGATGAACCAAGCAAACCGATATTTATAGAAAAAGAAATGTAAATATAACCTCTAAGATATTACATAACCGGTCTATACAGGTTACTGAGGGATTCAGTTGCAACGGCTTTTCCGTATATGGGGGCCTTAACAGTCAACTAGCAGTCTGCAGCACAAATCAAACGGCACAACCATATCGTGAGCTGTCGGCAGTTGTTGACGGCGTCGGACGATACATTCGAGAGACAATTGTCTAACAGACCATCACAGTTAGACAGCTCACTGTATCCCAGACTGGGATAACTGGTTCGTTCACTTGAATGTGTATGATATGGATTACCACCTTACAGGCAACTTTTCTGCGTGGATGAATGAATTCGTGAAGCGTTATTTTTGCCAACTTATCTCCAATCAAAATAATTTGAGCATCAATTGGAGCTAAATGAATCAATCAATCATTAAAAGTCCTTTATTGCAGAATGTGTTAAATAGTATAGGTCTTAGTATAGGTTATACTCGTACATACATTCTTGCCATCACAATGGCGTGCAATTATGATTAAATACATAATTAATTTTTCTTAGTTTAATTGAAAATAAGATGACAAAGATAAAATAAAATAATATTAATAATAAATAAAACTCATAAGTCATGCAACTAAAAAATTAAAAACAATATCAAATTATTCATTAATTATTAAACAATTTCAAAGGCGCATCTTAAATTGTACAAACAGTCAAGAGTGATCCGTCTGCGGTAGTTAAAACATCGCCGTGTTTGTGTTGGTTAAAGTGTTTGTCCATTTGGACGGGCGGCGAGGGCAGGGGAGAGAGGCCTCCAGACAGAACAAAGGCAGCGTTGATAATAAACACTTCGGTCTAAGTGAACTGTGTCTGTCTGTCGTTTTGCTACGTATCCATTACAAATTCAATTGTACGTATCCATGAAAAATTAAATTTTTCTTTACCTTCGCATAATAAATGAAATAAAATCATTAAAATGGCTATTTAGTAAAAAGCCACGTTTGTTAATCTTTGTGTAGGAAATACATAAAACAAAACCTCACTTTTGTTTGAAAAGGATAATGTTGAAAAATACTAAAATATTTTAAAAACATTTTGATGTAAATACACAATTAAAAACTGCTTTGAAATGAAAAAAAGAAGTTATTCCAAAATCCAGGTGAACATAATTTGCAACATTCAAAAGTGAGGCTATCATCAGCTGCCTTAATAAATAACACTTGCAATCCAAACGCGACATGTTGCGGTGAAAGTAGAAATACTGCCAAAATAAATAACAACTTTTTGTTTTTACAGGACCGACGGGTCAGTAATAATTGCAATGTGACGAAGCAGTGCGATGCTTTTTTTAACCTATTTATAACAAAACTATTGATTGCACTAGAAAATAGTGAATTGACAGATTAACGGTATCGAGTCTATTTCATAAACGTAATGCATCCTTTATACTGTTCTTTAAATAACTTGGCACCTTATTTTATACAAAATATGAAAATTTGTATGAAGTTTGTGCGAACTGTTATCATTTTTATAATTTATTCATATTAAAATGCTTTCAGTTAAATTACAAAAACTTTCGCTTTTGCGACATTAGTAGGACAATAACTACTACTTTCTTTTCAACATAATAAATAGCTTTAGTTACTGTAAAATTCATTCCGTAGCACTATTTCAGGCAACGTTTTGTTTTGCTAAATTTGGAACAGACTTCCGTGTTTCCTGCTTGCGCTATTTGTTACTTTTATTTTAGCGCTGCGCTAAATTTTTAAAAAGCAGGTTTGAATTTGAATTAAGTGCTTATAATCATTTGGATATCGTCTGTAAAGATAAAAAGTGCTTGTATTCTACAGAAGTCTTTAAAAGTATGAAGGAAACGAATATACTGAAAACTAAAAAACAAAAATAAAATATTTCTAGCATTACTTGTAAAATTAGGTACAAAATTAGGTTAGGCGTGTTTTGGACACTTACCGTAACGTATGTGATGGCGACGTAAAATTATGTTACAGATAAAACTAACAAGAGTGGGGTCGCTAATGAAATCGCGTACAGGCTCGAGTCAACAGGGGACGAGAAGGGGACGACAGGGGACTGAGGTCAGGGGACGACAGGGGACTGTCGGCTCGGGCCTCCGGGAGCAAGTGCACAAACAAACAACCCCAGTAATTATGTTTTTAACATGTGCAAACAAATTTTTAACAAGCACCGCGTGCTCTTTATAATGAAAATTATAATATCACACGTGAGACTCAGCGGTTCTTTTTGTAAATGAAAATATACTTCACAATTATGGGGACTTTATTCACGCAGGAAAATATAGCCAGTGCACTTGAGAACTGAAGTCAATTTTATATAATTGAGTTTTACATACTATAACATAATTTACTACAACGGATAGTAATTATCTACCCCTGGAATACGTACCACACGTTTCTATTTCTTTGCAGGAAAACGTGTAACAAATAGCTTTATTGCACAACACAAATGTAACTTTTGTAATGTCAAACATCTGTAACTTTCGCAGATAAATTGCTAGAAATCCAGTTAGTTTAACCTTTAACTAGTGACGTGAAAAATGTATAACACTATAGGTGACGTGTCGTCTCACAGGCTACAACTTTTAATGTAGATTTTTTCGGAAACTATAATTGGAAT
>JAOTAV010021127.1:0-23034 GCA_026546445.1 Cyclargus thomasi
ACGGCATGATTTGTCTAAATTTAAATTTTTGACTGGTACCGACTTCAAAATTATAAAGATTGTGTACGAGATAGGCTGATGCCTAAACCGAATTCTGAAACAGGCTCTATTAAAGAATAAATTTTATTTAATACTTTTTAGTTTCTTTTCTACTATTTTAGTTTTTTCATTTGGAAGTCGGTTTTAATTTTTTGTTAATTAGGGTGAATAAATGGAAATAAGAGAGTCTGATCAATTTCAGTTAAAGCATTATACTTATTATAAAAATTTTTATAGCCCACACATTTTTTAATAAATGACCTGCCTTGTTTCACGGATACAAAGATAGATAATGACTAGATTATTCGAGAATTTGTTTTATTGACTTAAGTCCACCATTACGCCCCAGTATTGTATATGGATAAATTATTACGTACCCAAAATATTATTCAATAATCAGTAACAGGATGAGTATTGCTAAACTTATTTCGCAGACATGATTCTAAAAGTGACACGAAAGGTGATTTTATACACATACATTAAAGAACAGCATACCAAAGATTTCCAAATTATATTAAAATAATCTTGTTAAAAAAATAACAAAAGATGACTGCTCAATATTTACTTTTTTTTAAATATCAATATTAACATAAACATATCTGCTTTAATTTTAAATATATAATAGGTGTGTGAGTAACGCTTTAATTGACCCCTGAGGCATTCCTACCAATTCTGAATATAACCAATGTTTTAAAAAAATTTAACCCACAATCTATAGCAATTATAAATCATGATTTTGATTTTACCAAAAATGGTAACCTAAATCTACAGCAATTCGCAATTCTGATTTAAATATGATTTTGGTTTTATAAAAAAAATAGCCCACATGCTACAGAAATTCGCAATTATGAATTATGATTTTGGTTTTACCAAACAAGATAACCCATACTACAGAAGTTCGCAATTATGATTTATGATAATACCTGTTTTTTCCCCGCCAGTCAGCACCATTATATAGTTTACCGGGTTCATGTTCTCATCATGTTCGCATCATAAATTTATGTACTGTGAGGAACTAGGTTGTGCTCACTATTAAACGATAATGATTTTCAAATGGTTGATTCTTCTCACTTGTGTCTACATTATAGGTAAGTTTATGATTGTGTGACATTATATTTGGTAGTGGTGTATCCATCTAAGATATTAATCTAGAAAAAATTAAAAAGCCTCCGTTAAGCGCATGGCATATTATTAGATATTATTTAAGGTTATAGCCGACACTAGCTAGTAGCCACAAATAAGTTTTATTTTATCAATTAGGTGAACTAGAATCTAATGTATGCAAAGTATTTTTTAGCTTAGAAAACTATAAATATAATATTAAATGTATTAACACATATTTTTTTTCAATTACTATATATATATCAGTAATTCTTAATTGCAGTACATATCTTTATTTTAAACAAAAATATCTTCTTGTTAAACATATTACTTTATTGTTCATGAAATTGAAGACTGCAGACATGAAATATCTTTAAAAAAATTAATAATATTTAGACGAAACAAAAGTTTTTATAAAATATAGAGGATTTAAAAATGAAAACGTTAATTATATAATGGGTTTAATAAATCTTTTATTTTATTTAGAATTGTGCATATTATATTATTACTACAAGGGTCTGTTTTACCGCTTACATTGAAAAGTTTATTTATTTGACAGATACAACTTTATTTGACAGATTTTGTATAAAGAATCTGTCAAAAAAGTTGTTGATAGCCTAACAGAAACTTTAACAGAATGCGGTGAAACAGACCCTAAGTATTCAAATTATGGCCGATAGACAGTTTATTATTAGTTTGTTAATTTGTATTATTATCTACGAGTAGGTAGTGTATTTGTATTATTTTGTTTGGATGTTTGTATTGATTGTATATGCGTCCATTAACTACTATTATTGTAAGAGAAATACATATTATATAAAACAAGAATATATTTTACTAAACATTTAATTTCCATTAAATTATAGATTGCAGACCTGAAAAGTTTTTTAGAAGAGGTTACAAATATCTAGAGGAAACAAATAGTTTTTATAAAATACAAACCGGACGCAAAAAATGGCAAGAAGCGAAGATTAATTGTGAGCTGGAGGGTGCTACTCTCTACTATCCCCGTGATGAGGACGAAGATAAGGCTGTTATGGCTTTTTGGAACGCAACACAGACCTTCGAGTGGATTTACATCGGAATTTCGACGCCAAATGCTTTAGAGATATTCGAAACAGTTGATGGTATGTATTCAAAATAAAATGTTATATGATGATCCGAGAAATTAGTTAAAATTAACGGTTTGTGAGAAACTGAAATTCTGAAGTTTATAACGAAAAATCTAAAGTAACGTTAATCACATAGGTCTAGGAATAGACGACGTGTACGATTACTGGGCCCCCGGAGAGCCCAACCGTTCTCAAGGCGTAGAAGAGTGCGTAACATTAAGAAACGTAAAGGCAAAAGGAAATCTCGTCTATGACAGTTGCACGAAGAACTTGCCCTACATATGCAAGAAAACTGAGGCATCGTTGCGTTGGAACGACCAGTGTAACATACCAGATGCAGGTACAATTTGTTGCACGTTGGCTTGTGTAATTAAATTATTTTTATATTAAAATTTCAATGGCTACATTAAAAGAAAACATTTTTAGAGTATATTTACAGTGAAAAAACTGGCAGGTGTTACAAGTTACATCTAACGCCAAAGACGTGGACAAATGCTTATATCACCTGTGCTATGGAGCAATCGAGACTTGCAGTTATAAATTCGGACGATGAAGCCAATGTTCTTGTGGATATGATCAAAAACTCATTCGCGGATCTCATAGAAGGAAACAGTTTGAGAGGTACAGCATATCTGGGCTTTAAATACGAGGATGGCTGGAAAACTCATTTAGGTAAGTTAAAAAATCCTTTATTTCACGAGCCCAACTAAAACGTATTCTGTCAAATGATTAGTTTTTTTAACAAAATGTAAGACAACATTAAATATAGTTTTTCACGGAGTTCTAAGGCCTTAGAATCCGAAAGCGTCGTCATAAAAAAGCCTAATACTTCTTTACGTAAAGAACATACTACAATTTTTAAAAAAAGAAGGTTAAAATAATACAAATAATAATCTGCCACGAATGTACAACACCGGCTATGCAGCGGGGATATATTGGCCCGTTTTAACTTTAGCACGTCTATCTTGTCGCGGGGTTAATATAGCTGTGAGACTTGCTGATAAACTTTTCATCGTACATTCCTCCATTTCCTTGCAGGTGGAGATTTAGAAAGCAGTGGCTATATCAAATGGGGTCGAGGTCTACCTGAAGGCAGAGGCAACAGAACCTGTGGCGCCATGTTCTACGACGGGCTGCTGAACGCCGTTAGCTGTGATGCTAAAACCTTCTTCATTTGTGAACATGAAATACGTGCAATAAACTGATCCGGGAACGACTGATACATTAAATACGTTTTCATGAAACATTGGACTTCATCATGATTTGCAATCAAAATAAATGAAGTGTATCCAATATAAAGTGATTTAAATTGTAAAATTCCACGAAGCAATTTATTTAATAGTAAAATTACCCTTCTTAATGTTCGGTACCCAAAGGGTAAATTTTTCCCCTATTATTAAAACTCCGATGTCTGTCTGTCTCCAGGCTATATCTCAGAAACGGTAACACCTAAATACTAGAGCTAGATTTCTGTTGCCGCTATAACAACAAATACTAAAAACAAAATAAATTAAGGGCCTGTTTCACCGCTTACAGATAGTCCATTTATTAGACAGATACAACTTTATTCGACAGAATTTGTATAGAGTATATGTCAAAAAAGTTTAACAGTACGCGGTGAAACAGGCCCTTCATATTCAAAAGTGGGTCTAGAAGAAGAAATGATTTGTTTTTTTGCTATATATAATAGTATCAAGGAAGGAAATGTCCTTCCTTGATACTATTGATAAATACGACACATTAGCTGCAGGTCGCTTGGCCTAGTGGTCCAAAGCACCGGCTTAATTTCGGGCGTGTGTTCAAATCCTACCTTTAATATACATTCTTTCATCAGAATCACAAACGGTGCTAGGAACCTTTATATTACCTTGACTATTTTTTAAAACATTCAGAGCTGCCCTGAGTTCATTTGTGACTTGAATTTCTGTGTTTATATAAACTTTTAAATTATCTTAAGTTTTGCAATCAAGTTTCAATTGATATTTGATTTAAAAAAAATAATAGAGTTCTTATCCAATTATAAATAAAAAGTACCTGATTCTTACATTAGTATTTTATATTTAACGTAATAGGGATTAGTGAACTTTTTAGTTCACAAATCCCCATTGCAAGCTCAAATTGGCGTTAACGGGGATTAGTAAACGAAAAGCTCAGTAATCCTTGTTGACCGGTATTGTCAACGGGAAAACTAAAATAAGCTCCCTACTAAAACTAAAATACCTAGTTTATCAGAATTAGTTTATGCTTTGATTAAAATTATAATAAGCTTTAGGGATCTTGGGTAAAAAAAAAACGGCTCGCAGCCTGCAGAAACATTACCTGTTTCTCCTCAACAGCGTACAGTGCCATAGCTCCGCATACGAGTACATTTTGCCCGATACGTGTTATGATATGACGCATCATAAATACGTGTAAGTGTGAAGAGCGAGGTTGTGCTCGCAAACAGTGATAATGTTAATGAAATGGCTATTTCTTTTCACCTGTGTCTTTTTAATAGGTAAGGTAACTGTTTTTTTATTATATTTGGCAGTGTCCAAATAACGAGGTCACTTTAAGAGACCCGGTATTTGGGCATAAATTGTGTGTTGTTTAGCTTTTTATAACTTGTTTTTGTTAAATGTTAAAGAAATCACTGAGTATCTTATAAGGTATTTTAAGCATAAAGAAGATATTATGATATTTATAAAAATCGAAGATTACCTATTAAGGAACAGTTTTCTTGTCTTACTTTAACTTTGCTGGTGATAAGTAATTCGTATTTATCATCCATCATCATTATCATCAGAAGTAAATCAATATCATCATCAGAAGTAAAATCTGATTTCTTAAAATACAGAATTTCAAAAAATAGATCCACCCATTTCAAAATGAAATATCAAATTATAAAATGGAGTTGATGTATTTTTAATTTGATTTAGATTTTAGGGCCTGTTTCACCGCTTACAGATAGTCTAACCACAACTTTATTTGACAGATGTCAAAAAAGTTGTATAACCTAACAGACACTTTATTAGTAAGCGGTGAACCAGGCCCTTATTCTAAGGGCCAAATAATTTTTAGTTTATTCATTTGGTAGATGCATGCAGCCTGTATAGGTAGGTATAAAAAACATCATAATAACAAACAAAAACTATATTTTAACCTAACTACAAGTTGGTGTATTATAATTTTATATAGATGTTTGTATTATGTGCATTATGCATCCTATGATTAATATTATTGTAAGGGAAACACATACTTTATAAAACAATAATATATCTTTATATACTTTATTAAACATATTCTAATTTTCATTAAATTATAGATTGCAGACCTGAAAAATTTTTTAGAAAAGGTTACAAATATTTAGAGGAAACAAATAGTTTTTATAAAATACAAACCGCACGCAAAAAATGGAAAGAAGCGAAGATTAATTGTGAGCTGGAGGGTGCTACTCTCTACTATCCCCGTGATGAGGACGAAGATAAGGCTGTTATGGCTTTTTGGAACGCAACACAGACCTTCGAGTGGATTTACATCGGAATTTCGACGCCAAATGCTTTAGAGATATTCGAAACAGTTGATGGTATGTATTCAAAATAAAATGTTATATGATGATCCGAGAAATTAGTTAAAATTAACGGTTTGTGAGAAACTGAAATTCTGAAGTTTATAACGAAAAATCTAAAGTAACGTTAATCACATAGGTCTAGGAATAGACGACGTGTACGATTACTGGGCCCCCGGAGAGCCCAACCGTTCTCAAGGCGTAGAAGAGTGCGTAACATTAAGAAACGTAAAGGCAAAAGGAAATCTCGTCTATGACAGTTGCACGAAGAACTTGCCCTACATATGCAAGAAAACTGAGGCATCGTTGCGTTGGAACGACCAGTGCGACATCCCAGATCCAGGTAAAATATTCACACAGAAATATTTCAGCCAGATTCCATCAGTATTGAAGAATATAATTTTATTATACTCAGAATGTATAAATTTCAATGACATTAAAAATTTCAGAGTATATTTACAACGAAAAAATTGGCAGATGTTACAAATTACATCTGACTCCTAAGACTTGGAAGGATGCCTATGTTATCTGCAGTAAGGAGCAGTCGAGACTTGCAGTTATAAATTCAGACTTTGAAGCTAATGTATTTGTGAACATGTTTATTAATTCATACAAGGATCTAGTAGACGGAGAATACTTGAGAGGAACGGCTCATCTTGGATTCAAATACGACGACGGATGGAAAACTTACTTAGGTGAGTATAAGAACTCTATGGGCCCTTTTACCGCTTAATAAGTGTGGGATAGTCTGTCTACAAAAAAGAAAATGTAACATTTATTCGTTGAATTAGAAGCAACGTAAATGTCACTAAATAACTTGTGCGTAAAAATTTTGCTTGATTTGATTGAAAATTTGTTTTTTTTTATTTCTGGTTTTATTAAGTATGTATTAATTATTTTCTGTTATCGGGGATTAAGAGGGGATTAAGTTCCGAATGTATGGCAAGGCCGTTGGCGCACGTAGGCGCCTTAAGGACTAGTTATTATGGCAGTAAGAGTTAATGATTAAGAATCAAACTTTCCTTTATTTATGTGTTACAGGTACAGATTTGAGGAGTAGTGGCTACGTGAAATGGGGCAAAGATCTACCTGAAGGTAGAGGCAACAGGACCTGCGGTGCCATGTTTTTTGACGGGCTACTGAACGCCGTCAGCTGCGACGACAAAGCCTTCTTCATCTGTGAACATGAAATACGTTTGCTGCAGACTGCCTTAGACTATAAATTCGGAGATGACTGATAACCTGGATAATCCTTTACATAATTTTGGTGTCATATGACTGTGCAGCTTGTAGGTATATAAGGAAGATTTTTAGATACTATTAGGCAATATAAATTATAGTAAA
The DNA here is from genome assembly GCA_026546445.1 of Cyclargus thomasi. Classification (NCBI taxonomy): domain Eukaryota; kingdom Metazoa; phylum Arthropoda; class Insecta; order Lepidoptera; family Lycaenidae; genus Cyclargus; species Cyclargus thomasi. The sequence goes on from JAOTAV010021127.1 coordinate 7,144, forward strand.
TAGATTAATTCTTTAGTCTAGATTTATACTTTTAATTATATTATAATGTTACTATGTATTTTTATGTTTAGGCATTAATAAAAATAAGGACGTAGAAAAATCTGGTGTTCCGCAGGGATCTATTCGTTTTTACGTATGTTTTTATAATAATATTATGTACAATAAAAAATGAGCTAACTGTTTAAAATAAGAAATGAACTTCTTTGGTTAGTAATGTTATTTTAGAGAAAAAAAAAGTATTCAGAAAAAGGATTTATACAAAAATATTTATGTATAGAGGCATTAAAATAAAAGATCACTTAAATATCAATTTATAATAAACAGTTTATATAACATACAGATAAAGCTGTAAAATACAATTTGCATTTTAGTTCGTCTTATGTGATAACCTTTTCATACAAACGACACTTATCATAGTTTAAGTGCTATTGCAAATACCACACACACATACATACAGTAATTATTGTGTTACAATAATAATTATAATGGGATTTACGATAGCCAGCCGCGTAACTATTTTGATGGGGTCTCATCAGTAAAAATCGTTAATAACAATAAAACAATTACAATATATATTACAATACACCAAAATACTGCTGAGCCCCGGCGGTCGGAGGTGGAGGTCCTCTTGGTTAAGAATTTTTTAATGATTTTACAGGCGAGGAAAAATGCGTGCAGCAATGAGACATTTTCCGATCTCAAGTACACAATACGGATGCTCATAGCCGTGGGCGAGCCATGCTTCAGCACGGATGGGCCGGCTCGACCGGAGTGATACCACGGCCTCACAGAAACGGGCGTGAAACGGCGTTGTGCTGTGTCTTGTTCAGTGAGAGAATCCCCCTATCCCTATTCCCTCATAAAAGCCAACGCACTTGCGTCTCTTCGGGTGTCACGAGTGTTCACGGACGACGGCAGTTGCTTTCCATCAGGTAACCCGTCTGCTCCCTTGCCCCCTAAATATATATTTTTTCTTTATTAATGGTTTTTGTCAAAAGCGAATTACAAAAATGAGGTTATCTAAATTATATAAATTACAAACATCATAATACTATTGTCTAAACTCCACAGTGTTAATATGATAAATATAATTTATATTAAGGAAATTGATACAGAGCCAGTTGACAGATCTATGGTCATTTGGTCGGAATATATCAGTTCAATGTAAGTCGTGACCTGTCGGCTGAGTTTGACATAACGCGACCATATTGCTTAGATCCCCGATCTGTATCTGTTTCAACTTCTCTGATTGTACAAAATCCCAACAGGCAGAACCTCTCGGCTGAGCATGGCGTTCACACAACCGAGCTGTGTGAGAGACACTTCAGTCTCGAACCTGCACCGTTCTGACTCCACCCGGACACACTCCACCAATGCATGGTACACATCTTCGCGTTTATTGCATATAGTGCAAACTGGAGACTCACAAATCTTCATCATGTAACCAAATGCATTGAGTGGAACGTGTCTAACTGATATTAAAAAAACTACGAACGATTATGTGTAATACATGTAAGCTGGTCGTGCCGAAACGATCACAAAAAAAGAAGACAAGTGGAAGAAGCGAAAAACTAACATTTGTGAAACCTTCGAGTATATACAAATCTTTTGCCATAAAATTTTGACTATTTTGTACTTGTTTTTTTTTTGTTTTATATAATATAATTATACTTGTAACTTACCTATTTTATTATATTCATCAAACCCACATTATTTTAATTTCAAATAATTTTTCGGATCCAAAAGCGTCCGTTAACGCAAAAATTCGGGAGTTTTAAAAAATGTTACTTATCTTATTCTTCCACTTATGTCTTCGATTATGAAAAACCTAGATTGAAACGACATAAGCACGATTAAAATATACTTTGATTAGTAGTTACACGATTTTTATTTAATCAAAGACTTTGGCATATTTTATAATTTCTTGCTGCATTTCTTATAAAGTATCTATAAGCTAGATAACACATGATGATAAATAGATGATGTACAAGAAGTGAAGTTGAAACAGATACAGATTGTGGATCTAGGTAATTTGGTCGGGTTATATCAAACTCAGCCGAAAGATCACGGCTTACATGGAATTGACATATTCCGGCCAAATGACGTAGGTTCTTCAACTGGCTCTCTTTCAATTTCCCCTATTATACAAGAAGAAAAGTTAAAACATAGATTGTGGATCTAAGTAAGTTGGTGGTGTTATGTCACACCCAGCTGACTCACAACCTAATATAGAAAATATCTAGGTTCACAATATTTGCAAAAATTGTGAGTGTTGTGAAACATTTTTTTTGCTTCATCAATAGATCGAAGAATGCAGATACGGTCAATCAGTATTTCAATTTGAATGGTTGGTTTCAAAAACAAGTTTAAATCTATAATTGAGCAATTCTTAACGTTCAAAATAACATGTATCATTTTCCTCATCGATACCAGTTTAGTTTGATTTCCAAACATTTACTACGACGAACTACGACGTACGTGCGATAGCCAATTTACAAAAAAAAAAGTTATAATGGGTTTTTTTTTATTTATATCAGTACGTATGGCGTGCTTTGAAATGCTTTTATTGTCATAACTGGTGACAAAAGTGCTTAAATGGTGTTTTTAGCACTATATAAGTCGTCCCTTAGTTATAATATAAAGTATATACAAGAAAATTAAGTCTAATTTACATATTTTACAATAAAATTTTAAAACATACTTGTGCTTAATTAGGTATACCCTAACCGTGTTGATGCGCCATAGCCTTTGAGTTTGACTAAATCCTTTGAGTTTTAATTTGTTTTAAAACAAATTGAAGTTAACATTTCTATTACAGACATTTGGCAATCTTAACATACACAAAGAATGATCAGCGAAAACAAAACAGGCACTATAGGGACTACAGCTCGTCTGGACAATATAGACTCCGCGATTACATTCACCTCTATAGATCTTTAAACACCGCGCCGCCGACCAAAGGTACGTATCTAACGATAGGATCCCCCAGGGCCAGCACATCACGCACAGGTTTGAAGAATATCACCAGTAGGTAAACAATAAAAATGTAGAAGAATATAGACACCAGAATATCCAGCACGTACAGTCTGAAAGAGAAGAAATACATGATATAAAAGACCTGCGCCAGGAACTAGCTCAGTCTAGCGTCAATCTGTTTATTATAATATTGATATCAGCATGGACTCTGGAGCAAGAGTGATTTTAGTTTCTATTGATTTTGACGATAATGATGGTAAGGGTAATAAATACGTGTTTATACTGACTTGCGATTAAACAGAATTTGTCATATAACTTACAAACTTTCGTCAGGCAAGAGAAACCAAGGCTCTTTGGTTGGTTACTCTAATTATGATTCTTAATTATTGCATATCATTATAACTCAAACATTATATTAAATGTACGTTATGTATGAGAAACAAATTAAATATATGAATTGAACGCATGTATATTCTGATATATTAGTTTGAAGGCGAAGTTGGTATGATACAAGTATTTTAAACAAAATTGCAAAAATATAAATGTTGATGAAGTGAAATATTAGATTTTTCTTTTATTTAATAATTTTGCTTTGCATTTGCTAGAAATTGCTTTGATTACTAGAAAAAAACGGGATAAAAGCTGTATTATATTTATTAGGATCATCTAAATGAATTTATAAAAAACGTTAGTGTAGTGAACTCTGTCGACAAAATTTATTGTAACGCATTTCATAGAGCATTCAACACCAAATTCGATCTTGCAAATTAAATAAGGGCTCGCATTAGAAATAATCCTTAATATTTGGGTCCGCTCTTATCGAAATCGACTAAGTGAAAGTAGACTATATAAATTCGTATAGCAGCTTCGATCAAATATTAATAAGATGCAAAGATCCCTTCAAAATTGAATGAAGTGATGGCACCAAGACTATCTGATACAAAACAAATCAAAATCAAGTGTATTCAAAAATAAAACTTAATGAGTTAAAGCTCACAATCGTACAAAAATTAAAATCACTTAAGCGCGGTTTTGCCGGTGCCACTTTTTAGACGGCAACTGTAAATCTTTATAATAATTTATCGAAGTGTCGTGGTATTAATGTAGGTGTATAATAACTTACATGTTGTTCTGCAATCTCGCCTTCGGCAGATTCTCCATTTTCTCCTTCAGGCAATACAGCTTACCGCCTATCATACAAGTCTCTATGTACGGCACTAGATCGATTTTGGTCAGATCCAAGGGGAATAGTTCTTGGTCTTTTGGATTTAGATGCTTGGATAGGGCTTTAAAGTTGTGAGTGTCGAACCACCACTCCCGAGTCGTGAAATACTGTAGCACTTGCAGACCCACCGTTATTCTGTTCTGTATTCGCACCATACTGAAATGATAATGTTTCATTAAAAAAATGAAGAAAGCGAATTGATTTGAATTTAGTTAATAATAATATAATAATAATATCTATGGATGCTTCACACCTCGTCAGTCTGGCCCCGTGCTAAGTACCCGAAGGACTTGTGTTACAGGTACCAGACAATGGAAATATATTTAATACTTTTTATACAATACACATATTTAAGATTTTTATTATATGATACACATATTTTATACACATCCAAGACCCATGAACATTGAAAAACTTGCTCCGTCGGCGGGATTCGAACCCGCGAACCCTGGCTTAAGCTACCAACGCGCTTACGACTGAGATTATATACAAGTACTTAGACTAGCTGATACCCACAATTCCGTGGCGCCAAAATCCGCTTATCGCTCGGGAGCCGTACATTTTTCCGGGATAAAAAGTACCCTACGTCCTTCCCCGTGACTCAAAGTATCTCTATACCAAATTTCTGCAAAATCGGTTAAGCGGTTTGGACGTGAAGAGGTAACAGACAAACAGACACTCTAGCATTTAACATATTATTATGGATATCTTAAAAACTATGAATTCAATCCTTCATTAAATGTATGAAACAATGTTTTTGCAAATTTTGGATCAATTTCGGACCATGGAATCTCGTCCCATACTAACTTTAACACCCCGTTTTACCCCTTTGGGAGACGAATTTCGAAAAATCCCATATTAGTCACCTTTGTCATACGGAGAACACTCCCCCCAAATTTCAGTAGTTTAGTTTAGTTACGCTATCATGGTATTATTGGAATCCACGAATCACGATTTACGATACAAAACATGCAGGTATCTTAAATATGTACACATAATATTGACACAACCCCTCACTTTTAGATATAGGTTTAGAGAATTTTTCAAAGGCTGAAAGGAAACTTCTTTATGACCCTAGGCTTTCATTTTTTTGCGACATTGATCTAGCGTGGGCGCGCGCGCCTCTAACGTCACTAATGGGTGTCATGGCCGTCATTAGTGACTAAGAAAACCTGTAGTCTATGACATACGATGGAAATTCATCGGTACTCACAATCTCTTTTGTCCAAAGATGAGCATCAGGAAATCAATCAGATACGCCGGTAAAATGTGATAGAAGAACACGCAGATCTCGTGTATGAGTTTGTTGTGACGAATGTTTCCGTCGGGGTACCACAGGGGCCCTTCGAATGGATACTTGCGGACTGTCGCCTTGCCCACGTCCAGAACTTCCTTCCACGTAATGTTCCTATCGTCTCCAGTTGTCAGATTAAACACAGGGATTTCTGCAGGCCTGAAATTAAACGTTATTTTATTATTATAGTTCACCTACAATAGGGAAGATGCGTATAAAACAAAATTTTTTGAATGCAAATTATTATAATAGTGGGCTAAAAGATATACAAAACGACAAAAATCTCTGAATTCTGTGAAAAAATAAATTTAAAAATACCGGTTTAAGTTTTCTACCCATCTCAAAAAAAAAGTAATTTACTATGAACTTTGTATGCAGCTTATGGACTTTGACGTCACAATCAATATCGGATCTCTCTTTCTAACTGCCTACTTTAAAAGCCTGAAACTTTGTTGTTTTTAATTTTATCAAAAAACTGATTGGACTACATCGTTTTTAAATAACGATAGATTTTTTCCTAAATCATTATATATAAAAGGTGAACTTTTACTTAAGCTTAAGCATTCATTAAATACAACCAAAAAATTGGATTTTATGTAATAAGATAAGGTGGTGAACCAGCCAAATTCTACTAAAGTTTAATTTATTGAAATGTCATTAAAAGTTATACGCATTTTCACTTTCCTAGCTAATGTTACTAACAAGAAATGTTAAAATAACATACTTGTCAATCTTCTTGTCCGTGTAAAATGGGATGACTATGATTGCATTAATGGCTCTGTCCACGGGTATAACCTCGGCATGGTAGTGGCCATAGCAGTGCATGGTTCGAATCACCCCCTTACCCGCTCCCACCATAAGGCCAATGGGACCGTTCAGGTTGTCCACCCAGCCCTCGATAGGCTCTTTGTATGATGGCGTCACTGAAAAGTAAAGGTTACACACCTCATCTTCAATTAATTATATTGCCTATTTTTTTATATCTAAAGTTGACTAATGCTTTATGCATTTAATATATCCTTAGTTGGAATTCCTTCAATGAAATTGTTTTTTTTTATCCAGTGTAGAAGGGACGGGCAAGCGATCAGACGGGTGACCTGATAAAATGTAACTGCCGTCACCGATGGGCTCAAGTATCCGAAGCGTCTCGAGATCGTTGCCCGTTGCCGGGATTTATAATGGATAAATAGGCGATGGTTACTGTTTCTCGCCAGTTTTCTGCAAGACCGTGATATTTCTCCAGTCTTGCCGGCTCATTCATGCCGAAGCTTGGATCTGCAACGTTAAAAATTAAGCAGTTTCTTTATTTTAACTTTGATAGGCCGCTAATTTACTTACCGATACTGGGTCGTACAACCACACAGGGCATATCCGGGTAACACTCTCTAACAAGCCCTTCAGCGAGGCGTTTGGAGTACGTGTAGGAGTTTGGATGTTTGCCCATAATAGTTGGTGCTAGAACATTCAGTTGGTCGTCTTTGAGCCAACTGGCAGCTTGAAGAATATCATGAGGATTTGCTGGAGGGTCATGAACCTGTAGATTTTTGGAAAGTTTAGTATTTTAAAAGGATCTCGATATTATCTAAAACATTGGATACATGAGCATGCGATGATTTTGTTACTTTATTTGTAAATACCTTCTCTGCCATCCTGTCATAATCTGGGTAGCAAAATGCCGTCGAAAGGTGCACGAACGCGGCAAGATTTTTGATTTTTTTCGCCAAATTGAGTGTTCGTAAAGTTCCTTTTGTATTCATTTCGATTCCCTCTTTCAATGGTGCCTCCAATCGAAGACTCGCAGCGAAATGGAATACAACTGACACCTGGAAAAGAAAAGTGCACAATATTTTATTAAATAAACAATAATATTGTCTTTGGACGCTTCAAACCACGTCATTCTGGCCCTGTGCTAAGTACCTGAAGGATTTGTGTTACGAGGACTTGAGACGTTGAGCAATAAGCAACTGAGTTCATGAGATGGACGGATTTTTATTTACGGATTACGGACGGGTAAACAGATATTTGGTTTTAGTTGAATAAGGTTAGAGGATACATTTTATTGACGACCCCTATGGCTCAGCTGGTATGCGCGTTGACAGCTCAAGCTGGAGGTCGCGGGTTAGAATCCCGTCGACGCGACGGAGCAAATGTTTTTTAATGTTACTGGGTTTTGGATGTAACTTATTTAGTCAGACGGATGAATTATTGAATCCGTTGAACCCGGGAACGAGAATATTGTGGCAGGATAACTTTCAACTTTAGGACATGAACTACAGGTTTAATTTTTCTCTATGCCTTTAATGTCGACGATGACATTGATGATAGAGAAATGTCGCTAGAAAATGAAACTTACAGCCTAGATCATAAAGTTGCGTTTTATAGGGCCGAAATAATCTCCGTTGACGGATTCGGTGGACAAACGGCGTAAGTCTGGTCGATTTAGGGGCTGTTTCGACACCACGTCCTGATATGTATGTGTCAGATAGGCTATCATAAAACTTATTTTAAAGATTGTCCATACTTCATCTGTCAAACATTTTGTTGATAGTCTATACAGGGACTACTCAGAAAGTGTTATTGGAATTACCTCGTCGTAGATGGTCTCAAGTAGCGTGTTGTCAATACCGAGATTATCGTAGGAGATGTCACCGGCTATTGGCACCAGTTTCTTCATCACATGCGGCTTCTCTTCTCTTATTCTAGAGAACATCTGAAACATATATCATAATCTTATGAAGGACATTTAATCAGATTTGAACTTAAGTATATGGTTGAGAAATAGACTTTTAAACGACTTCCAAAAACGAGGAGGTTATATGTTCGGCTGTAGATATTTTTTTTGTGTATTACTTTTTTTGGACTAGCGGATCCTGTCAGACCTTGTTATGCTGGACTAATTTGTGAATCTTGGCTGTTTTTAACTCTCCTTGAGCACATACAAATTTCAGCAAAATCGGTGAATTCGTTAAGAAGGAAACCAGTGAGAAACACAGCTTTAGTTTTTTATAAATAGAGTTTTGAATGTCTCTATAAAACTTTTACATTGATCCTATTATTAAGTGAACAGGTACATTTAATTGCTAAATTGGTACACCCTCTAGTAGCCACATCTCTACAAATGTCTAAACTTAGCGATCAACTTATACCTTAAATCACTTGTGCCAAAAAATTTATTGTAAATTACCGGTAGCTTCCACATGTCTTCGATGCGCGCCTCCGGGGACTTCCCGCGCTTGCTCCTCACGAGCGCGTACACGCAGCCGATGTCGGGGACGCTGTACAGCAGCTTCTCTATCAGCACCTTGCCCATCAGCCCCGAGGAGCCCGTCACCAGCACCTTCCGCCCCCGGTACCACTCGTTCACTTCCGACATGGTTCACTGCGATCTGGAAAGTATACCAACTATATTAAGTAGGTATATGTTTTATCTCCTTCCTATAGTCTGTCTCCTACGAGAATACGGCTGTCTACGACTGTGTAAACGACTGTCCCGTAACTGAAATGGCAATACAAATTGAATTTTTAAATATATTTATTCCTTTATCCCACACTACTTAACGAATGAAACTTCGGATATATGGACGTTGTTAAGCATTTGGGTGTTATCCAACAAAAAATCTGATTTTTAGTTATCAATGCAGTCTTATTCCGTAAGATCTAAAGAATAAAAGTGCAGTAATAATTCAAAATCTACTTTTTTTTGTTGGATAACACACAAATGCTTAACAGCGTCCATATGCAGTGTGAATATTATTGGAAAAGGGGAAGTGTAAAAATTTTTAATAAGACCCTACTTTTGGTATCTGGTAAATTGTAAGCCTGAGATTTACTTACTAGAGCGAGTTTAGGGTTTAAAAAACAACTATAAGCTACAAAATAACACTCATTTTCACCAAAGTCAAGTAATCAGTTTCTGGTAAAGTAATGAAAAGTAAATAAAAATCATTCAAGTGGCATATATTAGTAAGAGCAAATCTTTGTTTTCTTTGATTAATTGATCAAACAAGATGTAACCTAATCTACTAATTCAGTCGGATTAGTAGATTAGGTGCTAAATAATTCAAGTGGCATATATTACTAAGAGCAAATCTTTGTTTTCTTTGATCAATTGATCAAACAAGATGTAACCTAATCTACTAATTCAATCGGATTAGTAGATTAGGTGCTAAATCATTCAAGTGGCATATATTAGTCAGAGCAATTCTTTACCTTCTTTGATCAATTGATCACGTTAGATGTATATACAAGCACCTAATCTACTAATCTGATTGAATTAGTAGATAAAGTGCTTAATGTAATGTTATATATACATCTTGTTTGATCATTTGATTAAATGAAATTTTAACTTACATTGTAGTAGAACACTTAACTAACGTTGAAACAAATTCTACTTACAACACATCAGCGTAATAACATGTAATATACTGGTTTAGGTACTTTAGTATTGCGCCAAACATACATACAGGTCGCTCTACATTATAGCACGCGAACTAGAAACGTTGTGCAACTAGATACAGCTGCTTGAAAGCAATTTAGTTTGACCAAAAATATAAAAAAATTAATAGAATACACATATTCTTCCCAGGGTCTCAAAGTATCTCCATACCAAATTTCAGCAAAATAGACGTAGCGGTTTGGGCGGAAAGAGGTAACAGCCAGACAGACACACTTTGGCATATTTTAGGCACGAATAGCTCTCATTATTTTCAGTTACATAGGTCAATAACTTACCACGCGAGAAACTCGAAACTGCTAGGAACATCTAGTAGAATCAATCTAGTAGTTTATAATTTACTAGTAAGTATATTGGCGGAAGTTATGGAAAAATAACGGTTAGTTACCGTGAAGAGCCGTCTCGTTTCGTAATATCATGATGCAAGTGACTTTGCTGACTGCCAGGAGGCTAAACGAAACACCACGTTATAGTGTGGTTCTGTGGTTGGTGGTTTCAGGGTTCCGTGGCCAAACGGAAAAACGGGACCCTATTATTATTAAGGCTTCGATGTCTGTACGGCCATCTGTCTGTCTGTCCGTCTCTAGGCTGTATCACAAGAAGGGTTATTACCCTGCTAGAGAGATGAAATTTTCACAGATCATGTATTTGTGTTGCCGCTATAACAACAAATACTAAAACCAAAATAAATTCGAGAAATAGGATCTCTCATACGACAAACGACATTTTTTTTTTTGCTAGTTTTGTTTGATATTAATAATGGCAACAGGCAAGCGCTTGAAATTTTCTTAAAATACTAAGTTGTATTTATACTTTACAAAGCAGAAAGAAAATTTGAACAAAATAAATAATTAAGGTAGGCCCTCATACGAAAAATACAAATGTTTGCTCGAATACGTACAATAATACGTATTGTGAAACAAAGTGGGAAAAATTTTGCAAAGAAAGGCCTATATTCATAAAAAAATTATATGCACTAGTATCAACATAAACTTTCGTTAACTTATATCATAGAGGAATAAAATAATTGGTCTATGCTTATATCTAGAAAATGTTATAGGAAATCTCAGTAAGTCTCAGGTGACTGGGTGGCTGACTGACAAAGTGATCTATCCACCCACAGACAAGACGGATCGGACTGGAATTTGGCATGCAGGTAGATGCTATCACGTAGGCATTCGCTAAGAAAGGGGATAAAATATGTACGAAGAAACCTTCCAAGCGCGAGCGAATTTAAACACATCAACCTATCGCAGAAGTACTAGAAAGCAACAACAATTTTTTGTAAGATTTGTCGCGAGAAGGAGTTTACATAAAACATATTATGCTCCACTTTCTAAGATATGGGTATCAGTTATCTGACAAACACTTTGTCAGATAACTGATACTAATACTAAATCTTAGTTCCGAAGTACATTGGGTGGCTTTTAGATCTTCGTGGCGAGCGAAATTCAATAAAAATGCCACTTTACGACCTAAGATAAAGGTCTTTAATTTTTAGGGTTCCGTACCCAAAGGGTAAAAACGGGACCCTATTCCGTTTTTCTATACGTCACAACGTACCTGTCGATCCATTCTACCTCTGATAATATAAATGGGAAAGTCAGTTCGTTTGTTTGTCCGCCATAACGAATAAAACAATCCATTTGGCATAGCCTTAGTTAAAAGGTTGGAGACTTACATCATAGACCAATTAGGTATAATTCATCTATGCTTACATAGACTACCTTTGGTCTTAGAAAAAACTCATGTTTTCAACATATTCGTGTTTTTTGCGTTTTTCGAATTGCACTCGAGCAAAGCCGCTGGAAAAGTACTAGGTTTTTTTATTTTCTACTGAAAATGAAACATATTGGCTAATCTACAGCTAAACTCAAAGGTCTAGTGATTAAAGAAGCATTTTATTCATGGAATCGTTACCTTAATGGTGGAAGTACACTCTCACCGAAAAACATACCCGAATACGTGATAGTAAATATGTGCACTGTTTCGTCTTGCCTGTCCGCCTCTTGCGGTCTCGCCAAGAGACACTCGCCTAAGAGATCTTGGCGAGAGTGTACAGTCGCTATTAGAATCAAATAGGATTCGTTTTTAGTTACACAAGCCATAAAATGTGCGAAACAATATACATTGTGAATTCATGAACTCTATGAATAGATTAATATCGTAATGAACGATAAAAATTCTTGGGAACGGAATGTATGAGAAAGGAAATTTGTTTTCCTTAGTAGATAGAATTAGGTAATGATCTTGCAACATACAACTTTTTATTATTTTTATTGCATTCCGTATTTTCGTGCGGAAAGAAGATTCTGAATGGAGAAGGGAATGTACATTTTGTCGTTTTGAGAAGTTAGCTATAAAAGCTGAACATGTAACCTACTCCTTTTTGGAGTCAGTTGAACACACATGCATGCAAGGTGTAAAATGACGTCAATCATCATAACCTTAAATTTGAAAATGACGCAGCACTTTCGCAAGTCGAACATTCCGAGTGGACGCCAAATATAGGTATAAGTATTTGAACATGAATATATAATGAATTTGCTCAGAGTATGCCGATTGAAAACATCACTAAAATAGGAGAAAGCGAGTGCCCCCGATACGAGCGAAATTAACATTAATATTATATAATGCATTACACAAGATAACGACGATATAATAGTTAAAAATGGTTAAACCTTTAGAATATTTTGTACACCTTACCCGGATAACATCAATTACTTAACTGTAATTGAATAAAAAACCTCCTCATTAAATCTTAAGTTTAATTATAATTAACAAGTAACGGTTTATGTCTTCTAAGTTGCAGAATATAAATAGAAACAATTATAAATTTCAACATTTAATAAGTTTCTATAATATAAAAATAGTAAGCCTTAAAACCTGGCCCTCTTTAAAATTTCCATTTAGTATCTAGAGCGGAAAAAGGGTGCAAATTATGTTTTATTTTTAGTTAGAACGACTAGCGGATGATTATTAATTGCTTCTATTAAAATATAACAATAGTTTAATAATGACGTGAATAAACAATTATTTAATAAATGAAATAATACATTGATTTTAGTCTATAAAGACGAATCAAAATTACGACATCTTTAAAGCGAAACTCGTAACCTATGACGAGAACAAAAGTCATACAGACTTATTTACTTCATTCAAATAAATTATTACAGCAAAAAAATGCTTACAATGCATTGGTCGGTAACGAATTAAAAACTGCCATTGCTCTTGTTTTCATATTACAGAGCCAAAGCTGTTTTTAGAGGAATAAACCAACCTTTAGCTATTTTTCGATACATCCAGAGCGTTTGATAGCGTACCACGTCTTAAACTTCGGCTACATAATCTAGGCGACAAATGTGCGGCACTAGATTAAATTAAGTCTTTCTTATAATCAGGTTCAAATATGTATAATGGGGGAAATTGAAAGAGAGACAGATGACGGACCTACATCATTTGGTCAGAATATGTATTCCATGTAAGTCTTGATGTGTCGGCTGAGTTTGACATTAACCGACCAAATTACTAAGATCCACGATCTGAATCTCTTTCAACTTCTCTGATTTAACGTCTACGTTCTTTGATAGCAACGGAATTTGTATGTACAATACAAATTCCGTTACTATAGTCGGCGAATGATGATCCCTAAGACAGTTCGTGTTAGTGATGCTTAGTGTCGATTTTTTATGTTTTTTAATAGACAAAGGCGTAGTTTATATTTAGCCACGTTGGTAAATAAGTTTGGAATAATTTAATGTGTACATATAAACAGATGAGTGAAACGAAACCTCTATATCCACACAAAACATCTCGACTTTTTTCCTAAATACAATTCCAATACTAACTTTAACCCTTAACCCCCTCTTCTCCTTTAGGAGACGAATTTTTGGAAAATCCCTTTTTATTACTAGTCACTTTCGTCATACGGAGAACACTTTCACCGAATTTTAAATTTCTACGATCAGTGGTTTAGGCTGTACGATGATTCCTAATTAGCATATACACATTCAGGACAAGGTATTCTATATAATGATGTAGATTATAACTTGAGTATAGAAAAAAAAATTGCATACTTTTATTAAACGATACTCGCCGCACAAGTCGATAAGTGTCACACGGAGTAAGTTTTGCAGGACGTAAACGTAAATTTCTTGATTTCAATTTTCAATGTTATATGGTGATTTTAACTGTCAGTGTATAAATTATCAATCGTGCATACAGCTATCTGTATGCACGATTGATAATTTATACTCGGCACGGCTAATCATGATCCCTATGACACTGACAGTAAAATCACTATATAACATTGTCCTGGCGTAATCAATAGTAATTTTACTACGGAATTCCCCAGGGTAGCGTTTTAGGGTCGCAATATTTTATTTAAAAAAACACGGTTTTTTATAGATCTTCAAAAATATATATTTTTATTTCATTTAAGTTATTTTATGCAGTGCAGCAAAATTCAGTTTAGTTTGACTTTTGACTGTTTTACGTATTTTGTCTGGTTTAATATAAAATATAAAAATAGTTTTATTCAGTTAATTTTATTCCATTTTTTTTTCCTAGCGTCATGTAAACAGGCTTTAAAATTTTGACCCATATTTAATCTTAGCTTTCATTGTCATGTAGACTATGAGTTTGATTTGCTTTAGCGATCCTAAACCATGTCAAGGTCTCTGTTTGACAAGATAAAAGTAAACCAAAATTGCTAATGAATGCTAATGCATCTTGGCAGCTGGTGCTAATCTTTGTAGATTTCAAAATATAAAATGACACTTGTAATAGGTATATGAGTAGGCATAGATTTAAGTCACGAAATAAGAGCATTAAACTTATTTTCATTGAAATCAAAAGTTACGTTGAGGAGATCCTCACAAATATTAACATTTTTGATAGTAAGTTAGTAGTTAGATAGTTAGTAGTTTAGATATGACAGCAGACGTGTTAAATCAAAAGTATTAAAATGGCCTAAAACGAAAACGTTTTCCGTTTTGACACGCCAAAAGATTCATTATTAACAAATCTTACAAATTATAATCTAGAAACTCACTTCACACAAGCTCAAAAAAAAAGTTGGTAAATTAAATAATCTCGATAAGATTGATATCTTCATAAAATAAATCGTGGAAGTATGAATGAGTATTATGGATAGAAATACCTGCAATGAAGCAAATAAATACTAAGCTGATTCAAGAACAACTTCATAGACAAAAAAATATTGTTATGCAGTAACATCTTTCATCTTTTAATTAAACTAGAGGTCGCTCTGTGGTCGAATTTGACCATAAATATTTCAGTCCGTCGTGTAGAGGAGCTAAAAAAAACTTTAATCTATTCCCAATTCAATCACAGACTGTAATTTGGCGTAAAGGTCTCGTTACCAGGCCAGTAAATTTTATTTAAAACCAGATGTCAACCATAAACAATAGAATATATCGTGTATGACTATCGTGTCATGTCAAAATATTGTAATATTCTAGTGTGCGTAGCGTTGTATTTATAAAAAACATGTAAGATAAAAGCATCTTTTAAAATAATATTGGTATTCAACGCTTCCCCTCCATATCAGCTATAACTGGGAAAAAATTTCATGCTTTTAAGTCAACGCGTCTTTCGTAAAATGGGATACAAAGTTCTCCATTCGCGTATTAATATAAAGAGATAAATCGAATACTATTTATTTGCTTAACACTTTTCTTAATCCCAACGATTCAGCTGCTTTCCCTTCCGGCCAAATACATGCGGAATGTCCCTACAAGGTCGCTCTGAATTCAGAAAGACCGGAATACTATGATACAGTAATTACTAATTAAACAATACCACACCACAACCTTTCTAATGTTTTCAGATTTTTAATTTTTAACACTCTCCCTGCCATGGAGTCCGCCGGCGACCCCCAAAAAAAATTGTCCAGCAGGCCAAAGTACATTTCTTAATACC
>JAOTAV010021138.1:0-23027 GCA_026546445.1 Cyclargus thomasi
TAATCTCAGTTTCGTTCTGCACATTCTGATAAAACCATTTTTGTAATATATCATGTTGTGGTATCAATAATTTTGTATCTTTTTTTATTTTCAATCCAATGACATGTTTTTGTTGTTTCCCACAACCTGACCAAAATCACATATGGGTCTTGGCACTCGCAACGATGATATTAAAAATAATGAAATATTCCAGGAACATGGTACATACCTACATTATAAATACATTTAAACACATTATTGTAAGTGTTAGCAGATGAGATTAACGACAAAATACTTAGCAACTAAAAGTAAAAAAATCATGACTAGAAATAATATATATTTTAACCAATATTTTATAAAAATATATTAAATTTGTTTCTTTTGAAGTACTACAAAATATTGGAATGTTAATTTGCATTATTATTATTATAATCATTTATATACTTCTTTATTCATGTAAATGAGAAAAATGTAATCCAAAACTATTGATAAAGTGCTTTATGGCAAAAAATTCAGGTTGTCTTTTGCGTTTTAGAATAACTTAGGCTTAGGAATGAGTTAGCTCCTAGACTGATGCATAGATTAAAACATAATATGAAACTTCCAATAAAATGAATGGTGATATTTCATATTATACTTTCAAGCATTTATTATGATATACATGATAAAATTTGAAACCCATAATATGCATTATGCATAGTGAACATATACAGGATGTAATAAAAGTGATAAAGCTTTAGGAATTGTATGTAGAGTTTACTGTGAAAGTAAGCGTTAGATTTCACTTAAAAATTATATCATATTGTATCAAAAATTATTTCCTGTTAGGTCTGATTGTATTATATTTTTTCATAAAATATTTTTGGTAACACCTAATAACTTTTATGTTTAATGATAACGTCGTGTATAACAATAATTCAATACAGTTAATTACTACATAACACAAGTTAGTTCTTAACAAAAGTCATTTTACTTTATATACATACTGGAACAATGCATTTTTTTATACATACTTTTCACTAGCACTATGAAAACCACAACATCCAGGTAGTATTTTCTACTACCTATTGGTTTGGTATTGGCATTATATTGAAAATAAATTTATAAGTAGGTACACACAACACTGGCATAAATGGATATTAAAATTTTAAATGTGCATTTAAAATTCAATTGGTGAAGTCAATACTATGTTGTTTAAAATCTGTTTTGCTTTCTGTAAATTACAATACAGTAGAGTGTAAATTATCCAAACTAATTGGGGAACAGGGATGATCGAACAGTAGAGATATAGCCATACATAGAAGCACAAGCATAGATTCAGGGGTTTGGATAAGAGATCAATCAGTTGATGTTATATTTGTTTTCAATATTACCTATCACTATTAGTAAAATTTGAGTAATTTGATCATATACTCAAATGCAATAAAATTAAATGTATCAAGTGATAATTGACAAAAATATTTGTATTGAAAATTACAATTAATGTAATTTTCAATACAAATTTATCTTCATTTTAGATAATAGAAAATGCAAATCTGGATATTACAATAGGACAACAGGTACTTATACTAATTTCTACACATGTTGACAAAGATGCACTCTTTGATAAAAGTCATAGGCCTGTTTTACTGCTTACTGATAATGTTAGACTATCCACAACTTTTTTGTCAGATTCTGCATATAACTTTTATTTCTGTCAATTAACATTGTGGATAGACTATCTGTAAGTGGTGAAACAGGCCCCTTAAACACAACTATATACTTAAGACAAACTCAAGGAAGATTAATATTTCAAACACTAATGCCAATTGGCAAAAATAGATTTTTTGGGATTTTGGGTCTCTAGTCTTTGCGCATTCTAGAGGATACTTTATTCTTGTTTAGCAGCTTGTTCTGCAGCACGCTCATTTACATCAATGATAGCAATATTCATAGATGCAACAATACCATGGATGACAGAGATTCCTGCCTTTATGACGGCAACTGGCATAGTCAAAATTGCAATCAGCTTAAACAATCCAACACCCAAAACTGAAAAGAGATATAAAATTATTCTCTAAATATTGTTTGATGCTGACAAATACAAACTTTTTAAGTGAACTTTGAACATATTCAGAAATATAATATAATGGTCACAATTTCTCACCTGTGGGTCCAGTATGAAAGTTCATTACATACAGGGCCGCATAGAATGCCTCATTGCCAGCACACATGAAAAACAGTACAGTTTTGTTTGTGTAATACACATGCATTATAGGGTTTTCCGACATGTCAATGAACTTGTGAGACTTTTTTCCTTGTAGTGTGACAGTATGCAAATAGAACCAATGGCAAGTCACATCTATTATCATCGATATTTGGAACCAGAAAGTATAGCGGGGGTAGAAGGTTGCCAAAGTCATCATTAGTCCTGCTGTGCCCGCTCTATCTGTGAGCTGATCAAGCATTGCTCCAAATTTAGTACCTAAAAATCATAAAAATGACTTATTCAATAAGTATTCATTTAATAAGTGCAATTAAGTTCTCCAAATTGTCTCTTACTTTGGTTGAAATGTCTGGCTGCATGTCCGTCTACAGCATCTAATAGAGCTGATACAATGTAGCAGGTGCATGCCAGTACACAATTTGTCGGCATAAAATAAAACGCAATAATGGCCAAAACCACTCTCGCGAAACCTGAAAGCACAAGTTTAGTCAAAGGGAATACTACAAATATTTCACAACAAACAATACATAACATTTTGGATGTGTTACCTATTACATTTGGAACAAAAAGAAAAACGTTTTCTTTAGCTTCAGCCATTTCTCACCCCTTACAACAATTTTGTTAGACCTTGTTATTAGCTGCACGATGGATAGTAAATAAAGTACGTGGGTTACAATACTGTTACTGTAAGGTGTAATATGTAAAATATATAATTTTAATTTATAATTTAATTCGCACTTTTACGGCTTGTAGAAAAGTCGCAAAAATTACTAGCAAGTAGCAACCACAGAACACTATTACTCCTAACGGAGCCTCCTGGTAGCAACTGGCAAGCACAGATGATAGAACACAATTACTCATGGAGAAGAATACCGACTTCATAGTAAAAAATGTCGCGAAAGAAAAAAAGCCATCTGTTGGACTGCCCCTTAAACATTACAACCCCGCGAAATTTAAAAATATGCCAATTTATAGGAATACTAATTTCTCGACTGCTTTTTTATATTAGGGTATTGTTTTACATTAGTAAGAAACTTAAGGCATAATATCACCTTAAAATTTTCTTAAATTATGTTTCTTACTAATGTAAAATAAGTAAACAATTACAGCAACATATAAAATCAAAGTGGTTTATTTTCAAATATTATCGCAAAAACATTTTCATTAATTTTAATAATGTAATACAATGTTGCCTATAAAAATGCTCATCAAAGCTAAGGTGTTCTAGTTCCTAGAGGTAGACACCCTTTTACCTAGCTTGTCTGCAAGTAATTTAAAATTAATAATCATGTTTAAGCTAACAAATCAAATGTTTTCAATGCCTAGTAAAGCTATTTTTTATTAATTTACTTGGATCTTATTGTTTAAGGCGTAGGCCAATGTTTCTGAAGTAAGACAAATGATGGCAATAAAAGCCTTATTACAACTTACCAGCACACTGGCCTTTACTATGACAAAATGAATACTATGAATAATAAAAACTAAGGAAATGTTACTCTCATCATCTCGTCTGGTAAGCCCAATACTGCAGAAGGCCATAGTAATTTTTTCTGCTCTCTTTGGGTTTTATTAGACATTTTATTATAGCTCCATAAAAACAGTATGGATAGCAGCTTTCTTCGAGTACTTGCGTTGATGTTCCAGTACTGCAAAAATACATTAAACTTATAGTAAGGAAGGATTATAAGGAGACATAGAGGACTAATGGACTATTAAAATGATTGCATTTAAATATCTACCAGAGCATGTGGAGACTTTCTCGTAGTTAGTTTCACTAAGAAGTTAGCGACATAGCATATGATATATTTTAGGTTGAAAGTTTTTTCACCGTATTGCTTTAAACTATAGTTTTCGATATGTATCCTACATATCGAAAACTATAGTTAAAAGCAATTAAAAAAGTTAAAAGCTTGGGAAGGTGATGGATACTTATTTCCGAGCATTAGGGTACACTACAACCAGTCATTGTAAATATTTTTCAGAAAAACTCATAATTATTTTTTTTAAATACTCAGACTGTCGCAACCGTATTTGGCGGCTTTGGCGTAGTCTTGGAGGGTAGGATACTCGCAGGCCGGTTCGCTTGAGTCATTATCATAGTTCTCGCTGTGTTTGCGCACCGCCTGGGTGGCTATCCAGCACCTGATCGAGTTTACCCAGAACCTACGTGTGGCAGTCCGAGGAACAGAATCCAGACATCGATTCGACCAGAGACCAGAAAATGCAGTATATGTGAGTACACTAGAATAATTCTCGTGTTGCTCCTTTCTAGCCCTAAGCCTATTTTAATTTTCCAAGATTTATCATCCCAGAGCCTCTAGTTCCCGAGAGCCTGAATCTAGGCAGGCCCGTCGGACGAGATTAGCTGATAGTATTAGAGATATAGAGAATTTAAATTTAGATTTAAATAATTCTGATTTATTTAGTTTTAATTATAAAATGACACACGATCCCGACACAATTTTTAAGGCCCTCCGCCTAGTGCCGGAGTTTAATGGGAATCCGAATATCTTAACGCGTTTTATTCAAATATGTGATCAATTAGTAGTTAAATATGTCAGTAATGAGCCAGGAAGTGAATTTTCTAACCTTTGCCTATTAAATGGAATATTAAATAAAATTACGGGTTCCGCAGCAAATACAATTAATTCAAATGGAATCCCGGATAGTTGGTTAGGAATTAAAAATTTGCTTATTAATAACTTTTCCGACCAAAGAGACGAGACAGCTCTCTATAGTGATCTCTCTTTAGCCACGCAGGGGAATAGGTCACCCCAAGAATTTTATGATCATTGCCAAAATTTATTCAGCACCCTTATGACATATGTGTCATTACATGAAGGACTCACTACAACCATAGAAGCAAAGCGCGACTTGTATAAAAAGGTTACAATGCAGGCATATGTTCGTGGTCTTAAGGAACCATTAGGGTCCCGCATACGCTGCATGCGACCGCCCACTATAGAAAAAGCCCTGGAATATGTTCAGGAAGAATTAAATACTATGTACATGCACAATAGATTCGACCCAAAATCATTTAAAATTCAACCTACACAGCACTCATCTACACAACGCCCTAACTTTACCCATAATAATTTTTCAATGCCAGTCAATAATTTCCCATTACCTTTAGGACAAAAACCTTTCATACAAAATCCACAACCTTTTAAATTTAATAATAACAATCAGCATCAGCACAGGCAACCCACAAATACTCAGAGGATGTTCAGTGCACCACCACCTAATTATAATCCGCGTAGCCATATGTTTAGAATACAACCTAGAAATAATTTTTCACAGAGGCCTATTCAAAATTCCAACTCTCAGCCTCAGCCTATGAGTGGTGTTAGCCACTATGTAACACGACAGTTACCGCCTACACAAAATACATTGACCGGACACAATTGGTATAAGCAAGGAAACCCTCCCCCTACAAATTATTTTAAGAGCAGGGAAATGAATTTTAATGACTGTGTGACTGACCTGACTGAAGACTACTATGACTATGATCCTAGCTATTTTGATAATAAATATATTGTAGAATATCCTTGTGAACCTGAATATGAAAATCATGGTTACCCTTCCACTACGTCACCTTTACAAAATAACACTGAAAATACATCTGGCGATCAGGATTTTCAGAAAATATCGAAATCCGACGGCTTAAAATAGAAATTAATTTGCAAACACAACGTCAACTTCCTTACATTCAGATTTCATCACCGCCATTAAAATTATTAATTGACACAGGAGCTAACCAATCGTTTTTATCCCCGTCAGCAGTTAAACATTATTTTAAAAACTATCCTTTAAATTACGATCCCTTCGAAGTAGTTAATGTACATGCCAAATCTAGATGTAACTATTCCATAACCATACCTTGTTTTAATGAATTTAATAGTCCAAATTTTATAACTTTTTACGTATATAAGTTTCATGATTTTTTCGACGGATTAATAGGTACAGATTTATTAGATAAATTTGACGCGATAATAGATTATAAAAATAAAAGTCTTATCACTAAAACCGCCACGAATCCAATTCACGTTTATGATTCCTGTAACGTAAATTTATATGAAGACATAATTCCCGCAGGCACTTCAAAATTATTAAAAATCCCTATTAATTTCCATGATGGTGAAGTTTATATTCCAGAACAGAAAATTTCAGGTTGTTTAATAAGAGAATGTCTTACAACTGTAAAAAATAGTCGAGGAATAGTTGAAATTATTAACCCTAGTAAAAATGATGTTATTTTCTCAATGGACAAAGCGGCCTCAGCCGAATTAAATAATTTTGAAACTAATTTATCAGATCAGCCAAAAAGAGTAAAAGAAGTTTTAGCACGTTTACGCACAGAACATCTTAATCAAGAGGAAATAAAAAATTTAGAATTACTTTGCTCTCAGTATGCCGACGTATTTTATTTAGAGGGAGAGCCTCTTACTTTTACAAATAGATTAAAACATTCGATTAACACTACAGATGAAATGCCTATATATACAAAAACCTATAGATACCCATATGTACATAGAGAGGAGGTACAAGGACAGATCAATAAAATGTTAGAGCAGGGAATAATAAGACCTTCAAACTCAGCATGGAGCTCGCCTATTTGGGTAGTGCCAAAAAAGGTAGATGCTTCAGGAAAGAAAAAATGGAGAATAGTTGTAGACTTCCGTAAGCTTAATGAAAAAACAATAAACGATAAATATCCGATCCCTAACATAAATGACGTATTAGATAAACTAGGTAAATGTCAGTATTTTACAACCCTAGACTTAGCTAGTGGTTTTTATCAAGTGGAAATGAACCCTAAAGACATTCACAAGACAGCTTTTAATGTTGAACATGGACATTACGAATTTCTTCGAATGCCCATGGGATTGAAAAATTCTCCAGCAACCTTTCAGCGCGTAATGGACGACGTACTGAAAGGATTACAGAACAATATTTGCTTAGTGTACATAGATGATATAATAGTTTTTAGTACCTCACTCCAAGAACACATAATTAATTTACAAAAAGTATTTCAAAGATTGCGTGATTCCAACTTAAAAATCCAAATGGATAAGTCCGAATTTTTCAAAAAAGAAACAGCTTTCTTAGGTCATATCATCAGTGCAGATGGAGTAAAACCGAATCCAGACAAAATAAAAGCTATTAAGAACTATCCCATACCCAAAACTCCCAAAGAAATTAAGCAATTTCTTGGTTTAGTTGGTTACTACCGTAAATTTATACCGGATTTTGCAAAATTAACAAAACCCTTAACACAGTGCTTAAAGAAAGGTAGAAAAATCATTTTCAATGATGAGTATATATCTTGTTTTGAAAAATGTAAAGTAATTTTAACAAATGATCCAGTTTTGCAATATCCCGATTTCAGTAAAGACTTTAATCTAACCACAGACGCTTCCAATGTAGCTATAGGCGCTATTTTATCTCAAGGACCAATAGGATCAGACAGACCAATTTGCTATGCATCCAGGACTCTTAACGACAGTGAACAAAATTATAGCACCATAGAAAAAGAACTTTTAGCAATAGTCTGGGCTACCAAATATTTTAGGCCATATTTATTCGGCAGAAAATTTAAAATAATTACCGATCATAAACCCTTACAGTGGATGATGAATTTGAAAGAGCCAAATTCACGTCTCACCCGATGGAGATTACGTTTAAGTGAATATGATTATACAGTTATATATAAAAAAGGTAAAAATAATACAAATGCAGATGCCCTCTCTAGAGTAGAAATCCATGCAGAAGAAACCAATTCTCTCATGCAAGAAATAGACGAATTAAATTCATTACTAGGAAACCCATCTAATACAATACGTAGACCATCGAATTCATCAACTATGACTGCACCCGAAAGATCAAATTCTTCTACAATCACAGCTAGCCAAAAATCTAATTCTTCAACCATGACAGCACATAGCAGTAATGAAAACCCTATCCTCAGCATCCCTACAGTTGACGATCCCTTAAATAAGTTTCACAGACAGATAATTTTCACATTAGTAGATGGAGTAAAAAGAAAACCAGTAGTAACTAAGCCATTTGAAAATCATACGAGAGTTAGTATTCAGTTAGATAGAACAAATTTAGAAATAGATTTAATAAATGCCGTTAAAGAATATATTAGTCCCAAAATTAAAACAGCCATACTAGTTAACCCACTTTCTGATATGTATACTATAATACCTATTTTACAGGATAAATTTAAAAGCTCTTCAATGAATCTAGTTTTAGTAAAAAAGGAAATAGAAAATGTTAAGGAATACCTTAGGCAACAGGAAGTAATTAAGCATTATCATGACGGAAAAACTAATCACCGCGGAATTAATGAAACCTATTTAGCTCTATCTAGGAATTATTATTGGCCAAAGATGAAAATGGAAATCACTAAATTTATTTCGGAATGTGTTATATGTGGACAGGCAAAATATGATCGTAACCCCGTTAGACCTCAATTTAATGTTGTCCCTCCTGCTACAAAACCCTTCGAAATTATTCATATGGATTTACTGACTATAGACAATGTAAAATATGTGACATTCATAGACGTTTTTACAAAATACGGACAAGCATATTACCTACGAGATGGAACAGCAGTTAGTGTTTTACAAGCCCTTTTACAATATTGTACTCACCATGGTGTACCCTTAACTATAGTTACAGACAATGGAACAGAATTCACAAATCAATTATTTAATGAATTTACCCGACTACATAAAATTAAACACCATAAAATTTTGCCCCATTCACCTAATGATAATGGAAATATAGAAAGATTTCACTCAACTATTTTAGAACACATTAGACTTTTAAAATTACAACATAAAGATAGTCCAGTAGTTAACCTCATGCCTAATGCATTAATAGCTTACAATAGTTCTATTCATAGTTTTACTAGATGTAGACCTTTTGACTTATTAAATGGACACTTTGATCCAAGGGAATGCTTAGACATTGACATAACTCAACAAATGCTTCAGCAGTACTTACAGATTCATAAAGAACAAATGCAGAAAGTATATGACCTAGTAAATAGTACATCCCTTAGCGATAGGCAAGCATTAATAGAAAATAGAAATAGAACACGTGAACCTGAAACAGAATATGCACCTGGTCAGCAAATTTTTATTAGGAATCCAACAGCAGCTAGACAAAAGATAGCACCACGTTACACGCATGACTCAGTTATAGCAGACTTACCCATACACATATACACAAGGAAAAAACGAGGTCCCGTTGCAAAATCTCGTTTAAAACGAATCCCTAAAGCAGCTAATTTGTTACAGGATACCCACGCTGATACTCATAATAATACCCCTGGCACATCTCAAAGAAATTAAAATTGAAAGCCTTGATGACGGACCTGGACTACTACCATACAGACTTGGACATATGAAAATTACTACACATTACCATACATTTATTCAATATATAAGACTTGACGACATAGAAGATAAAATGAGAACCTTACAGGACCAATTACGAGACTTTAAAAATCATTTGACCAATGACACATATGCAGTTTACGAAATTCAGATAAAATATTTGCTTAATAAATTAGATGATATAATTGATCAAGTAAAATCATTAGAACCTTCAAGAGCTAAAAGAGGAATCATAGATGGTCTTGGATCAGTTATTAAAAGTATTACAGGAAATTTAGACTATACCGATGCTTTAAGATATAATCAAGCAATTAAACTTTTGGAAGAAAATCAAGATAAAATAAGTAACGAAATGAATAATCAATTAAGTATTAGTAAGGAATTCATTACAAAGTATAGCACTGTTTTATCCGAATTAGTAAAAAATCAGAGTAAAATAAATAGTACTTTATCGTTAATATTAGGTAGTAGTAAGATAAATGATATAAGTTTAATTAAATATGCTAAAATTGCTCAGCTATTAGTTATTTTAACAGAAAATATAGATGATTTATTAAATGAATTATTAAGAATAGAAAATAGTTTAGCGTTTGTTCATGCATCGAGCATGCATCATTCGATGATTAGTATAGATGTTTTAAGTTATATGGTTAATAAAATGAAATTAATATATGGTGAAGATAAAATTTTAAATGTAGAATTAAGAAATTATTATGATGTTATAAAACCTGGTTCCTATTATTCTAATAGACAAGTAGTTTTTATATTTAGATTTCCTATTATTTCTAAGGATAGTTTTACTTTATATAGATTAGCAGTGATACCAAATAGGAAGGCTCAGGCTCTCATTCCACCCTCTCCTTTCATTGCAACTAACGAGATGTCATTCGTGTACATAGAGGCTGAATGCCCGAAGTATAGTAACTGGTATCTCTGTGAAAAGGAATTCAATCACCGTCTTCGAACAAAAGCAGACTGTATCCACGACCTTATCACCAGCCAAGTTCTGAAAGAAACATGCCACCTCACTACTGTTAATCTTCTACGAGACTCTATGGAAAAATTGGACGACATGCACTATCTAGTATCATTCCCACATGAACAAAAGGTACAGATTTCATGCAACACCCAGGAGTTCACCAAGCTGAAAGGAAGTTACCTATTATCTATTCCGATCAAATGCAAAATCATAACTGAAGATTTTACAATAGTCAATGAAAATAACGAAATCAAAGGAAATCCATTGAAACTGATGAAGATCCCAGATGACATCGCTCACCAGCCCGATGTAACTTTGAACATTAACTCAATCAATCTACAAGGACTTCATAGTATTCAAGACAAAGTAATGATGCAGCAGCCATTGAAAATAGAACATGGACCAAGTACAGCTATATATCATACTACAATACCATTATATACGCTGTTATTAAGTACAGGTGTACTTATCATCGTACTCTACTTTTACAAGATGAAGACTCCTATGAAATCAGAGAAGCCACATAAAGAAGATAAAACGGAAGATAACAATAGCCCTGATGGCAGCAACATCCCGGCAACATTTTCACTCAGCGTTCTCAAATAGTTGCCTCTCTAGGGGTGGAGGAATTACGGAACCCTAAACTATGGAAGCAGCTGACTCCGCAACTCCGCAAGTTTCCCATCAGAGGTGGTCTACAAGTTCCCTGAATCTAAAACAATAGGTTATTCTTTTAGTTCCCCCATTGTCTTAATTCCAGAACATTATTTTAATATTATAATTGTGTCACTTCTTAATCCCACTTCGATTAGGATAGTCGCTTAGAATAATTAATTGTAATTTAAATTAAGTTTAATTTTAATAAATAATTAAACATTTTTTGGTTTTTTTTAAGTCCTCAGACTGTCGCAACCGTATTTGCCATAAACACAGAAAGCAAAATGTTTATTTACCTATTACTGTTGATTTCAGGCTATGTTGCGTCCAGCTGTGATATGATATATTTTTAATTATCTTATATAAATTAAGGAATATGGAAGGAAGCAATATTTTTAACGTAACGCATATATTATACTTTGTATATTATTATGTGGGTACGAATTACATTCTTAACTATCATAATTAACCCTCAAATTAACCATCAAATAACAAAATGTCGAGCTTACTTACGAAAACACGAAATTTGTTAAAGCTTTTTCAAGCTAAAAAATTAAATTAACGCAACCAAAAAACGTAGATCCGTCATGTGATCCGTCAGATGTGCTTAGGAATCTATCTCTCGGATTGTACAGGAATATTGATCTAAAAGTCCAATAAGCTTCAGTTTTCATCAAAAAGCTCGAGACTCCTTTGAGTGGTTCTATTTCTCTTGGTTTTTTGCCTGCCACTTGAAAAATCCAGACTGCGTGCAGTAAACTAATCATTCGTTTTCGAAACTTCCTACGAAAATTCTAAACAGGAGTTAATTTGTTGTAAAACTTGTTAATATGAACAAGCTACATGCCCAAAAACAAAAACCCTGACTGCAGGGACTGCTGCAATTTAGACAATGCATTATTCAAAAATTGGCGCCATAAATCTGCCATTTTGTATTGGTTTATTATCATGTATCATTCTTACAGTAAATACGAACGACACCTTTTAAGGCAAAATCCATCTAGACGTTTAGGCTTCAGAACGTGCCTAACAATTATACATACATACATACTTTCGAAAGACATAACCCTCCTTCTGGCGCAATCGGGTAAAAAATTAAAAGGAGTTCAAAATTTTGTGGTAAGGTAGCGAACATTCGGTAAACTAGTAAAAACCGGCCTGAAACAGCGC
This sequence comes from Cyclargus thomasi, assembly GCA_026546445.1. Classification (NCBI taxonomy): domain Eukaryota; kingdom Metazoa; phylum Arthropoda; class Insecta; order Lepidoptera; family Lycaenidae; genus Cyclargus; species Cyclargus thomasi. Next base: position 12,401 of record JAOTAV010021138.1, read on the forward strand.
TTTGTTTTGTAAGTGTAAGTACGAGTAGGTGACTTTAGTTGAGGCCCTACCCCGTACCCTTATTTCCTATCCCTATTCCCTTCCCCCTATCCCCTTTCAATGTTCTCTTAGCCCATAAAAACTCTTCTGATGATGCAAGTGTCATTGGTGAAGGCACGTGCTTTCTATCAGGTGACATATATGCCCTTTTCCCCCCTTTTGTCATTAAAAAAATTATGCGGTAAAATTTACAGCGAATATTCGGCAATCATAACATCACTAGTCTTTTTCTGTATAAAGATACTCACCCTGAGGCAAGATCGCGCTATCCTATAATAACATTTCAGAAAAAAGATTTGGTTCTTATATAACTTTTATTTTAGGCAGAATGTGTACATTTACGACGCTTTCATGTTTACTTTATATAAAGTATGTTATCATCATTACCTTTGTTCTAATATAAGGTCCTGCGTTAAAAGCAAGGAAATCAAAGTATAAGAGCTTTTCACACTATCCGATCCGATAACGGTGTCAGACACCGATTGCCGACACTCGATCGTGTGAAGTCTGCAGGTCTATCCGATATCTGATATCGGACTGGACCAAACGAAAACCAGGTACATATTTCATACATTCAATTTCCTCCGATATCGGACGCGCGGCGCCAGACACCGATATCATGACTGATAATGTTAAAACCCTCTTACTGTGATTTATAAACGATACTATAATATTTCTTTTAACTTCTTATTGATATATTGTTGTATAGAATATAATTACAACGCAAGCTAAAATCTAACGGTTGTCGCGACCGCTCAGACTACTCTTAACTATTAATATATTATTTATACTTTAAATTATAAACGTTAAAGTGTACTACAATTTTTTAAACGATGCAATTGCAATACTGTCACGCTTTACATTGATACAATTGAAGACATAAGTGGAAGATGCGGATAACTAACATTTAAAAGAACTGCCAGATTTTTGCATCAATGGACTCTTTAGGACCGGAAAAATAATTTGAAATTAAAATAATGTGGATTTAATGTATAGCTAGATAGACAAGCTATATAATGAAATTGCTAAATTTCAAGATTCATGAAATTTTTTAGGAAAAAAATTGAAACATTTACCCATAGGTCGTAAAATGTTAGTTATTCGCTTCTTCCACTTATATCTTCAATTACGAACCATCGTAAACTGAGATGGCTACACAGAAATATAAAAAAAACGCAGTTAGGACACGCGCTAACGTTAACAAACAAAAGCTTAAATGGCGCGTTTGCATCGCCACATTTGTGTGTTTGCACATATATTGTATATACATTGGTATTGCTAAAATTGCATATTGAAAAGACGCTAATCTATATATTAATACGCGAGTGAAAAACTTTGCACCCCTTTTTACGAAAGACGCGCAGATGTAGAAGCATGAAATTTCTCCTAGTTATACTTGATATAGAGGAGGAGTGTGGAATACCAATATTTTTTTAAAATGTGCTTTGATCTTATATATTTTAAAAAGATAAAACGTTACGCACACTACAATATTATGACATGATAATCTTACATGAAATACTCTTTAGTTTATGGTTGAAGTTGAAAAAATCAGAGATGATTTTTTTATATAAAATTTAATGGCCTGGTAACGAGACTTTTATGCTAAATTGGAGTCTGTGATCGAATAAAAATAGATAACGTTTTTTGTAGCTCCTCTACACGATGGATTTTAATATTTACGATAAAATTTCGATCACAGGACGACCCCAACTATTAAATAATAGTGCAATCATTGAAAAGGTTGTTAAATAATTATAAGCCACAGATGTTCTAGAACAGTAAATAAAACAGTACCGCCGTGTTCTACTTCTGTTCTAGAACACCCGAGAACATTTGATGGCGCCGTGCTCTGTGTACACAATCGATCACAGCGTCGTCACATGACAGCGCCACGAGCGTCATGACATCATCTCGTAACTGGCGTTTAATGAATCTGGCAATCATTAAACGACAGTTACGCTAGCCCTCATGAGCTAACCGGGATTCGAGTTTCATCGTAGCTTTACGTTTGAACCTCGTTTACTTTCATTTGTTTGTGCTATAATGTTTTGAGAGATAAAGCTTTAGTTTATGGCCTGTTTCAACACATCCTAATTGAAGACATAAGCGGATGAAGCAGATAACTAACATTTAAAATACACTCGGATTTTTGCGTTAACCCGAAAATTTAATCGAAATTATTATATTGTGGGTTTGATGTATAAGTAGATACATAAGATAATAAAATAGGTAAGTTACAAGATTTATCAAAATTTATGGAAAAAAAGATTAGAATACACTCTAAGGTTGCAAAATGCGATTAACCTTGACTTTGATTGGACTTTAGGCTTGACGAAATATTGTAACGTTGCTAACATTATTGTACCAAGAAAATTGATTTCCCGCCTTTACTCGATACCGGCCATGGTTATATAGCCGTAGCGCCATAAAAAGAAGATAAGATAAGAAGAAGCGGGAAAATAGCATCTATCATTAAGGGGAATACAGACGCCATCGACCTTGACCATACATTCGAAGTTTCGAGAATGTCCCCTCCGTTAACGAACAATAATTAATATATAATTAATCAATTAAAATAAAGAATTCTTCCTCAGGGATGATAGTATTGCTTCTATTTTATTGTAGAAACAAAAAACTTACGTAATTTTTGTACTTTATACAGTTGTTTACAAAAATTCTATGTCCACGGTAATTTTTTTTTTCTGATTAACCACTATAAGCTTAAGGAAAAAAGTCCTCGCTAGTAATGAAATAATGAAGATAATTCTATAACATATATTTTTTTGGCTAATGTGATTAACGTTTTGATATACTTATAAGAGGTTAAACTTAACCATGGCCCATGGCTTAGCCCATATAAGCCTTAATAGTCACCAACCGACTAGACCTAGCCGAATAGATAATTCAGATATATATGTGAATACAGAGATGCCTAGCCGTAATGCCATAACATATACAAAGAATTTTTTGAAGAACCTTAAGTTTACAATTAGTAAAAAGCATTAAAATCATTACATGGTTCTAAAACTATTAGGTCCATACGTAAACCATTACATGGTTAATGCCGAGGACGACTTTCGAACATCGCGCCCACGTCGCAGACAATACGTGGTTCGTGTTAGTTTCAGTATAAACTAGTATTTGCTCGCAACTTTGTCCGCGTTTATTTTTTCTTGCTTTCCTACTTTCTTCTTGAATTTTTTCTTGATTTTTTTACTATAAACTTCAAGGAGCCCGAGACCTATCCAACGAATGCAAAACCGTGGAAATCGGTTCATGCGCTCTGGAGTTATAGCGTCAAGGAGAAAAACCCGACTTTTTTTATATAATAGATATGTTACGTATGTAAGGTATTTATAATATACCTGACTTATAAGCCTAAAATGAATGGTAAATAAATAAAATAAAAATCTGAGCACACACTTCAATTTACGAGTCAGACTCCAGGGAGTGTTTTTTTTTATTGTATGTAGTTAAAAAATTAAATATGTAAATATTTCGTTAACAAAAGAGTTAATAAGATTATCTTAAAAGTGAACGACGTTACAATCTCTTTTATAGAGATAATTTTACTTCTATATCCATTTTCGCATTCTTCATCCTGTCTTGAGGTTTCTTAAATTAAATAAAAACTTTTTCTCTCAACAGAAATACTAAGAGATAAATGTTTTAAAATATCGAAAGAGAAGCTCGAAGCGGAGCAGCAGCATATAAATAGAGATTTTATTCATACTTTAAAAACGTCGTTTCTTCCGAGTGCCTATACATTTATACAAAACGGTGGTCCCAGTAATCGCGGTTAGCGGGATAATATTTTACAGATATTTACTACTCAGATTATAAAGTTGTTTTAATTAAAACGTAAAGATAGTTCTTACAAAATGAGATGGGTAATAAAACATATAACTGTATTGTGCAAAAATAATGAATTTGACATATACTGGTATCTCATTTGATGACCTCTGTGGCGCAGTGATTGAGCTCTTTGGTAGCTCACGAAAAATTTTTAAATGTTCCTGGGTCATGGATGTGTATTAAATGTGTGTATTTTATAATAAAAATTTTAAATTTGTGTATAGTATAAAAGTATAGTGTATAGTACCTGTAACACAAGTCCCTCGGGTACGTAGCACGGTGCCAGATTGACGTGGTATGAAGCGTCCATAGATATAATTATTATTTATTTATAATATATTCAAACTCATTATGGGAGCCCATAATATAATATAAGTTTCAGTAACAATAAAAATTATAACCGCTGCCACTGTGACCACGCCCTACCGGTTCAGCTTATACAAGTGCGATTTACATCTCCTAATAGATTCTACACTAATAACAATAACATGAACAAATAATGTGAACCCACTATATTTCTCTTTGGGTACAATATTTAAATAAATAATAGCGACCAATAAATATTATAACCGCTACAACTGCAACCACGCCCTTAGCCCGCTTCTAAGCCGGCCCGTAACGGATACATTACTAGGACGGTTCGTTTATATCTCTAAATTGACTCTATTTAACGCTGATAATAAACTAGCTAAGTGTAAGTTGGACTCGTGCACTAAGCAAAAAATTGATGAACCAGAACTTTCAAAGTCAACCAGCTTTACACTTCCTAACAAGCGACAGCGCTAAAACAACCACGTTTTCTGTATGAAAGCCACTCTTAAATTTTAATTTATTTTGTTTTTAGTATTTATTATTATGGCGGCAATAGGATTATTTTTATTTTTGTATTATTCTTGTGATACAGCCTGGAGGCTGATAGACGGGCAGACAGACAGACATCAAAGTCTTAAAATAGGGCCTTTTTTAACCTTTGCGTAAGGAACCATAAAAATGACATGACATGAAATTGTGACCGCTGTAAGTGGGACCACGCCTTACCATAGCTCGCTTTCAAGCCAGCCAGTAACGGATGCATTTCTAGGACTGTTCGGCTTACATAAATGCGATTAGTTTTGTATGTCTAGATAAACTCTACATTTATAACAATGACATAGCTTATAATATTTGTATAAGACAACCATTTTTCTATAAAAACTCCATACATAAATAAGTTAAATTCCACCCCATTAAACATTCGCTCATAGTGGCACCACGCCCTACTGTAGCCCGCTCTCAAGCCGGCCCGTAACGGATGCATTACTAGGACGGTTCGGCTTACACAAATGCGGTTAGTGTTATATCTTCAGATTAACTCTACTTTATACTGAGACACGTAAAGCTAATATAATTTTCTTACTAAGGTAAACAGTCTAGAATGTGTGCCGCTTAAGTGGATGTGCCCTTGGTTTATAGAAAATTGCTATTGTGGTTCTTTATTTGGATAAGTTTTTCGACAAGACGCAGTGAACTTTAAAGAAACAAAATAAAACGTTAGTAGTTCTCTTAGGAAAAATAACAAAAGTAAAATTACACTTAAAACAAGGAGTACTTTTAATTACAATTAAACGCTCCTATGGGATAAATCTTTTCCACGCGGATTTTCATGGGTAACTCCTTTATGTTAAAAACTGAAATTATCCTTTAGAGTTTTATTCGCCACAAAATCTTGCCTAAAATGATGATGATGATGATCATGTGTGAGCTCACAAAGAGTGGCGTTATCGGTGAGACGTACAGTGCTGAACCACTACCGACAGCATGCACCTATCTGTGGGCATGAGTAGAGTGACTGTTATTATGACCTGTGATAGACTCCGCCACAAATCAATTGTTTGCAAATATTTTAGTGTCGCTAGAAACATGATTTTTTGAAGCAAGACTTTCTCATTTTGAAACAGGATGTGTAGAGTAAATTTATAGTAATAAAATTTTATACATAGAATCTAAAGAATCTGAAAGATATTTGAAGAAGAAATAAGTGGAAAAAGCCGGTAATGAAACTATTTGAAATTAAAACAATGCGGATTTCATGTACTTAGGTAGATTAGTTAATAATAAAATCGCAAAATTACAAGACTTATCAAAATTTTATAGGGAAAAGAGTATTTACTCGAAGATTGTAAGATGATTGTTGTTCGGTTCTTTTACGATTACCGGTACTTCATTTGGGCAAGTAAAGCGAGCTGCCGGTACATTTTACGAAAAAACTATAAGACCTTAAGTTTTTGGCTCTCCCATAGTTATTTTAATCTATATCAATTATCTAATAAAAAAATGTAATTATGTTATGGAAAATAATAGAGACTATATCATGTTTCAAAATATATTATACTTTCCTTCCTTCCATTGTTCCTACAAGAAGACTTTCGTTTTCGTTTCCACTTTCCACAGCTTCTCCCTTCGTCCTCTATCTTTTGTATTAACGAAGCTATATATTTTCATATAATTTATTTTATCTCAATATTTTCATATTTATCTAGTCCTACATATTCTCTGACACAGGCTCACCCTACACCTGTCCAGGCTTAGTATGACGTAGGCTGCGGTCCCCAATACGTATGAAACGCGAAGATAACGGTATGGAAATACTCGCACACTGATAAATGTGAAATCTTAAGCTCTCGTGAGGAGGGTCCTGGGAGTTACTACTCATATTTTGTTGTGTCAGCTATTATTGTTCAAATAGTTTCACAGTATTGGGAAATTTTGAAGGGGAAAGGAAAAGGAAAACGTAATTTATGGTATTCTACATTTTCTCTGGGGGCTATCGAGCAGACGGGACTAGTTGACAGTGACTGACTCTTGTAACAGGTGAAGCGTTGCAAGTTCGTTGCAGGCCGCCTTTTGATGCAGGAATATAGCCGACCCATTCGTCCCGAAGCATGGCTCTCCCAAGGAAAAACGTACATTACATACTACCTATTATTAACGGTTCTCATAGAATTTTAAAATAGACTTTTTTACTCTTCGTCCTTTCAACTCTTCGTTCGGACGCGGTCGAAGACAAACAAACACACTTTCACATTTATAATATTAGTATGGAAGTATGGATGTAAAACGATCAAAACTTTAAAATGAGGAAAATGATTCCCTTCTTTAGATTAATACGGTCACATTTTAAAAACCTTTACAATTACATTGCGTATCTCGAGGAAACTCCCAGGAAATTATAATTTAACATAATTTACAAAGTTGTAGCTCGTTACAATAAACCAAATTAATATAATAAGAGCGTTTTAAAAACCCCCAAAACAAAAGTACTTCCATGGAACTCTATTAAAGAAAAGTCCGAAGTACAAAAGTTCGTGACAATAAAATTTCCCAAGTTTTTTATCATCCAAAGAAATGTTTGCTTTATTTCTCAATGGCGAATGTCGTTTGTATTTCAGACGATTATAGCTTTTAAGTATTTTATACATGACTAGCGGACACGACACACGTTGTCCTGCCTGTCTAGGTTTGTGAATCTAAACTAATCTCAAATCCCCTAAAACGAATACAAAAGATTTTAATGTCAAAATCGTTCCAGTCGTTTAGGAGGAGTTCAGTGACAAAAACACAAATTAATTATCTTGTATATTAAGATATAGCTTGACTACAACAAACTGTACCGCGCCCTTGGAACGTAGGAGGGATAAGAATACAACCGCCGTGAGCATTGACGGCCACCTGACAGAGTAGCACGACCGGTAACCATGGTAAGCCTCCCCCGCCGCGGCGCTCCCATACCCAAGGTGCGGTATAGTTATTGTAGTCAAGATATAAAAGATATTAACGGTTGTAAGATATTAACATAAAGACAATTATAATTTTACATACCATAAATTAGACATTCGCATTTATTATTATAGTACCTAGTATAAATATAATAAATATTCTATGGACAATATTTTACACATTTTACAAACAAGACGAAGGTCATACGTTAAATCTGTCATCATTCAGTCCATCTGAGACTGATGGCAGATTGATGACTGAAAATTCCACAGTAAAAATGATGGGATCCATTAATTTATTCTGCTTATAGTAATGAAGAAATCGCTAAATAAAATATATTTGTTTATTTATTTGTTTATACTGATAGACTGAACTGATGCCAGATTAAGCAGACATGTAAGTTCCGTCTAATAGCAACTTACAATAATAAAAAATTATGTTCAAAGCGTTCAAACACACTTTTTACATTTATTTTTAGAAAATATTCTGCAAAAATAATCTTCGATTAATTTTAACATCGAAGAATATTTTTGCAGAATATTTCTTAAAAAATAAATGTACTCACGGGTGGACATTTATGCACCCCCCTCCCTTGCGGTTTCGCCGTGCGAGTCGTGCGACACATATCGGCCGGCGGCCATCATTCATTTTAATACAAATTACAATTTTAAATTTGTAATATCATTTGAATAGATTGTCGGATTGGAATAAAATAAAAAGTAATTTATGGCTTGCTTGAAACAATATTGCTCAATAAATAGTTAACTTGGATAAGGATTTGTATTTGACGATAATATGATCAATAAACATAGGCTAATAATTTTAATTACTTTTATTACATTATTGGGTTCTACAACTTTTATATAGAAAGTCAACCATACATCATAACCATTCAGCGCTCGCGAGAATCGTTAAGGTGCGGCAATTTTTTCGACGACTTACTCCACAATTTTCACAACCACGATAATCCTATCTATTTTCCGGGTAAAATATAGCCTATACTAATTCGGAGGATTTCCTCTAAGTATAAGAAGTTTGAAACCAATCCAGTAGTTTTTTCCTATTCAATACAAACATACAAAAATACAAAGGTTTCTTCTTTATAATATTAGTATAGATTTAGCAGTGTATCATAGGTTTTAATAAGGATCTGAGTTGTATATAAAAATACACAATTTGTAAATTTGTAAAATGAGTTGCCTTTTGTTTTTATTTATATTTAGTTTTATTATACAAAAATCTATTCATTATAATATTTTCACTGCGCAAGTCTGTCTCTTCGCACTTAAGCTACTAAACCGATACAATTAATTTTTAGATAAGCACATACTTTTAGAGCCTGTTTCACCGCCTACAGATAGTCTATCTACAAGTTTATTTCACTGGTGTTACAAGAAGAATCTCTAATAAAAAATGTACGATGAAACGGTAGAATTGTTTTATCCCAAAAAATGTACGGTTTCCACACGACAAACAAAATTTGGCGCTACGGTATTGCAGGCTTTATTTAGTTATTTTTAACTACTAGCTGTCACATGCCCGCTTCAATGGGCGGTAATGTTAAGGGTTAACAACTCATCACTAAGGGTTATTAAAAAATTTTATTGGCCGATTTACAGACAGACTAGCACACAACATTTCCGTGGGAGATCCTGATGCTTTGGCGCGATTAGGCCGGCTCTATCGGAGTGATACTCACAGAAGACTGTCATAAAATAGCGTTGTGCTTTATTTCTTCCAGTGGGTGTGTGTGCTCAACTTCGCTAACCCTATTTCCCTATCCCTTATTCCCATTCCCTATTTCCTCACAAAAAAAGCCGACAGTACACTTGCGACTCTTCGGATGTTACGAGTGTCCATATGTGGCAGCAGTTGCTTTCCATCAGGTAACCCGTCTGCTTGCCTGCCCCCTAAATTGATATTTAGGTAGAAAAGAACAATACTCGTTCTTTTATGATTAAAAGAACAATACTGAGATTTGAATTTTATTCACATATTTGTGTGATATATTTTAATGTAATCCATAACGATAAACACGAATTTGTGTGACCAATATTCTCGTATGTCTAGTGTCTAGTGTCTACCTGTCCAAAATTGGCAGACAGTAGAAGCTGCCAAGTACTCTAACATGAAAGCCAAACTGATATTCGGACAGCAAACACTTCACAAATTGTGTCCAAAATATTTACTACCTTTGAGTAGTGAATATTTTGGACAAAAGTATTACGCGAATATTAAAGCGTGCAAGTTCCCATTCTGTACCGGCCTTCCCGCTCAAGCCACTGAACAGTTTTAGATGAAATGTGACATTCAAGTATGTACTTTAGTCAGTGTGTGACGTCTCCGTGGTCCAGTACTACAGAGCTCGGCTCTTAATCAGGAGGTCGCGAATTCGATTGAAGTGTGGGAGTTATTATTAGTTAGTGTATATAGAAATCAGTAGGTCATCTTCATAGTCACGCGCCGCGCGTGGCTCGCATGAGTATGCGTAGGTATGCGCGGCTGCGCGGTATGATTCAATGAAAATGACGTTACTAGTTCTTTATATAGTCTGCTGCATAGTTTTCATAAACAATTTTTACTACTTGTTATACGAATTTGTGTGCCGATGCAATTTAGATGCCGTTCGTTTGGTACCGTTTTCTTAAATTTTTCGCACCAGTAGTACGGAACCCTTCATGCGCGAGTCCAACACGCACTTGGCCGGTTTTCCAAACAACATTTATTATACTGTTTTGAAAAAGTTCAAGTGTACCAAGAGCACTCTAGAAGTGCAGGCTAAAGTGAAACAGAATAGCAATATATAACTCGCCTACACTTTAAGTTCTCCTGTGTGTCCATATCTTTTTTTATGATATTTAGGAGGCAAACGAGCAGACGGGTTTTTTTTTTATTACAAAAATAGGGTCATCTATAGGCTTTTCGCCCATATCCTTTGTTTGTAATCCTTATGTTAGGTTTTTTGTACCTAGGA
>JAOTAV010021149.1:0-23017 GCA_026546445.1 Cyclargus thomasi
GATGTAATTTTCCATAGCTTTAAATTGATGGCAACACAGGATGTTGAGAATAGACAATAATCGATGAAAAATGAAAGAAAAGGTAGCGTCAGTTGATAATTAATTTGTTCTTATAATACAAAAACACGAAGGCTGCACTCTGATTTTATTTGATGCACAAAATATACGTATTTGCATAAAGCCGTACGGAAATTATATGAAGTTAAAATGTTGAGTGTCACATCATATTAACTTAAAAACAAACAGAGGCTATATTATAATAATTATAATATTATATCTGCGCAAGAAATGTTGCATAATTAAAATAAAACACGTTTTTTTTACTGCTCAGTAAATGCCTAATGTTTGTATAACATACTTCATATTTAACATTACACAACTGAAAACAGCAAGATTGCATTACATTTTACAATAGCACTGGCAATTGCAAACTTTAAAGTGTTGCTATGCGAACTATAGCTTTACATAGAGTAGATTTGTTTTTTAACTGATTTTTCAAAAAAAGGAGTAGGTTTCTCTTCAGGATAACAACGTACATGGAATTGTCATATGCCGATCGAATGACATAGGTCTGTCAACTAGCTCTGTTATATTTCTGCTCCATACCTTTTTTTTCGATATTACTTCCAGCTAAGGTGCCTTCATTTTCTAATAGAGCAAATATTGCTTATAGAGTTAAAAGAACTAATACCGGTTGTAATAAAACGGCAATTTAAGTATCATCGAGAAAACTTGGTCGGCATATATTTTTTTATGATCAGACGGGCTACCTGATGGAAAGTAACTGCCGTCGCCCATGGACACTAACAACATCAGAAGAGTTGGAGGTGCGTTGTCGGCCTTTATAAGGGAACGGGAATAGGGATAGTGGGGATAAAAGAAGTTGTGCCACCGGCAAACTTACTCACTGAACGAAACACAGCACAACGCCGTTTCACGCCAGTTTTCTGTGAGGCCGTTATATCACTCCGATCGAGCCGGCCCACGGGCTCAAACTACTTAAGTATTCGAAATCGGGCGACGAAACAATTTCTCCAATCTTTATAATAATGCAAATACAATTGGGGAAGTTGAAACAGAACCAGATTGTGGATCTAAGTAAATTGATCGCGTTAAGATTGCGTGGAAAAGAGTACAAAGTACTTTCTAATTGTTTAAAATTAAATACTAATACTTTATTTAAACTTTAATTTCGATTGAGTACGAACAAGAGCTTTCTTTCCAACATATTTTAGGCAGAGAAAAAAACTCCTTGACTGGTAAGTCCTTGAAATTTTAACCTAAATTTCTGTCGATAAGAGTATCGTTAACGAAAATTAAACAACGATAACATATCTAGAATAAAAAGCACGCTATTGACCGCTAATTGTAGGGTTTCCTAATTCTCCACATTTTTTATAGTCCATAATTTAAGATCGAATTGTAACAGAGCTGGGTATATAGTCAATTAACTTTCGATATTTTCGACAGCGAAGTTAGATATGTTTAAATTGTAAACTTAAACAATGTAAACATCGAACTTCACGTTTCGCGAAGTAACAAATTATACACAATTATGTGAAATTTAAAATTAATCTTACTTTTGATGCTAATTCTGTAAAATTTGAATTTAATATTGTATATATTAAAATTGTCTCCAAACTTTGCCTTTGAAATTATCGAATGTAATTTGTCTACGAGCCTTGTGATGAGTATTTAGAATCGGTCTATTGTTAAGGTCAGGGTTATTGATTGTAATGATAGGTGTCCCTAAACTAGGCTAATACCGGTACATTGTTTTGGTCACGACATCGACAGTTCTTTGTTTAAAAAAATATGTTGTAAATATAATAAAAAAATTAAACGTAATAAAATGATTATTATTTTAAAACGCTTGATCATTATTAATATCACTGATTCTTGCTGGATTAATTTCTTATGCTTCTATGAAAAACTAGTTGTGACAGCCCTATCCACGATTCCTCAGTTATAGAACAGTCGTTAGGAAACATTTTGCAAAACACTAGTTCGTTGACAATACCGTGACTACCATCGAAAGCAAACACTGGTTATCTTATGAATAATGCCCGATTATATTGGGCAAACACACGCACGAGTTCGAGTGCATTTTTCACTTGCTTTTATCGTATACAGTGTGTTGATTTCCACACACATAAAATTTCTCACGGAATATTCTGCTTCAGTAATGTTGATTTAGATTTGCTAAGGCCCGTAATTATAGTAAGAAAATTTGAGATGCTGTTTCCATTCATATTTTTTTTATGAATGAAAACAGTATATCAAAATTTTAATCATGATCTTAGGTAATAATCGCTGACTATAATCTCTATCTCCCAAACTGAAATCAAAATAATTAAATAAACCATTTTAATTATGAGAAATGACCATACTAAACATATCTCTACGTATCTCATAAAGCGCGGATCTCCAAAATATTAAACAGAATCTGATGAGTCGTGAGCTTCGATGCCTATCTCTAATGATGGATTTATTATGCGACATGTGGTAGTATATAAATTTCACCGTGACACTTAAGTAATAAGATTCGAATATATGAATAAAAACTTACGACTAATGAACCGATTTTAACAACTGTAACTCGACATGATTTATTGCCAAAAACTTGGTCGTTTAAGACACAATATCTTATTAACAATGGACGAAAATGTAAAATTATGGCTTAATTAGTCGATATCGGGCGACGAAATTTTAGGGTCACCTCCGCAAAAACAGCGTAAACGAGCATCAGTTAAGTAACGTCCCGACGAGACTCATCTTTAACGCAAAAATATAATGACATATATCGAAGCAAATTTATCGCCACGAGAACCAGTCGCGTTATGACTGGTTTTTGTCGGATTGCAACAATTATGGTAGCGAAAATAAATGGATGCGTAAATCGAATTTACACAATTATTAAATTACCACACACTGGAAACGGCACGGAGGCGCATCGAGACAAAGGGTCGTTGCATCATGGTTAAATTCAAAGAATGCCCATCGATCTTATTGAAGCACTCACGGTAACGAATGGCAGTCGTGTCGCATCGTTTTGTGCACAGCCTGTAGTGCGGGCCACCTAGATGTCGCGCCTATTGTCCGCGCCGCATCCACCGCCGCGCGCCGGCCGCTGGGCGAGCCACTCTACTACGAATTACCTCATACCCACAATATTGGGTTACGAGAATTTTCAAGGTCCCCCTTCGGGAGTAAATAAAGGTGGTATAAAGGCGAAGACGAGCCACTATGGGGCGCAGTTGAGCTTTTGTTATTCCGCCGAAATGCATACACCGATCGTTTTCCTTTGCTGCGTCGTAGGTACGTAACGTGAACCTATTATTTGAGCTGTACCAGATCGGATACCTTTAAATCGACTTTAAATTAGTTTAATAAACAAAAATTAATCATCGAACTTCTTGTACAGGCCAAAAAATGAAGAGCATGAAATTTAGCAATAATATAATTATAAAACCCATAAGGTATAGCTGTTAAAGCATATGTACAGAAAGCAGTGGCGTAATTATACCTTTCGAGGCCCGTGGCAGATTCGTTTTCGTTCCTCTATGTCAATCCAATGCAAAAACACGTCAAGCGATTATTGTAAAAAATAATCGCTTGCCACTTTCTAGGGAGGCTTATCGAGGGCCCCATCCGGCTGGCCCCTGGCATTTTGCCACCTTGTAGTTACGCCACTGACAGAAAGGATTTTTTTAAATTTCAATAAGTTTTATTGAGGTACTTTACCTACCTGTGGATGTCTATCCAGACGTTTTAGTATTCTAGATGCACTAGATTACACATGCTCACATTAAATTCGTCTCACATTAAAACTGACGTGCGATAGAATCGAATTTCACACAACTTACCATTCAATTAATACCTATATACTTTGGCAACTTAGTTCATTGTGAAAGAAAAGAATATAAACCATCAAAGACAAGTAGAATTATTGGTGCACTTTTTTAAATCTTTCTTTTTTCAGGTTACATAGCGGCCCACAATGTGCGGCGTGAGGCACCGTACCCCCCGTCCTACAGCAACGGGTACAACTATCAGCCATCACAGCGACTGTTTTGGGGGAACAACGGCAGCAACCAGGTCGGCGGAACCGGTCTCTGGGCCACGCTCACCAACAAGTTCCCCTTCCTGAACAACATGTTCGGGAAAATTGAAGTGGAACCCGCGTACAGATCCGTGGACCTGTCCCACCAGTACTTCCCGAACGGGTACCAATACCAGTCTCAGTTCGTCCAACCCCAATATATCGCACCTCCGAGCAGTCATAATGTGCCGTTCGCCCGCGACGTCGGACTGACCGATGACGCCGTTATCATCACCCCGCCCGATGTCCCTCTAGTCGATCAACCCCAACGACCCCAATTCCCGACTAGGCCTCAAAACCCGAGTGATCCCCAATTCCCAAACGGCCCTCAGATCCCCCAGAGGCCGCAAATCCCGTCTGTCCCGCAATATCCGGCGCAGCCCGCCCCCGAGCCGGTGTCCGGATATCGCTACGACAAACCCCTCTACCGCTTGGAGCTACCTCAGAAGTAAACCAAAAAGTGATCTATTTATGTTAATTTAGTGCAATGAGTGCTTAGTTAAAATATCAAACTAATTGTTAAATAACTTTTAACCACGAACGCATGTTTCACGAAATTCTGACTTTTGAAGAATCACCAAAAGAACACAGCTTACCTAACCATGACGTAATACGGGTACGAAAATAGAGGCTTCTAAGTATATTTTTATACAATAAACAATTTTAATAACTACACCTTTTATTTCTATCTCATCCATCCATTTTTAACGTAACTTAATATAAACTTTTAATAGGAACAAGAAAAGGGAGAAGGTAAGAATTAATTAGACACTGAAGCCAGTTGGTCGTAGTAGCCGGAGCCCGAAGCGTCGACGCCCACGGAAGTGGTCGCTGTCACAGAACGACCATAGGCTGGACCAAACTGGCGGCGAGACTCTCCAGCACTAAAACAATAATAATATTCTTCGTTCAATAACAGGATTAAACGGAGGATAATACATGATAGCACATGAAGAACACATACACACCCAAAAGTAGTTTCGGATGGCATTCTAATCTGATTTTGATAAAATTTCTCATCGTGACTTTAGTGGGTTAGGCTTAGTTATGGCTCACATAAAGTACACAAATGAATCAGTAAGGTGCGCCTTAAGTCTATTTGTAACAAAACGTTATCAAAGTTTTTATCTAACTCTACATTAAGAATGCCATAAATTTTCCGTACCACCTAAGGAAAATGTACGGTAAGTTGCGACTTGCTATGTCATACCCTTTTTACTGTCTGTACAAAATTAAAATTGTTATGTCAAAAATATTAAATTATTTGGAACTTATTGAATGCTTCCTAAAAAACAACTTTAGAACTTATAGCCTGTTACAATTACGTCTACATAAATTTTGACTAAATTACATATAAATGAAAACGTTAACAATAAGAAGAAAACTATAAGAAAAAGTTTTCGGGCTTCTTTTAATAAATTACTTTTTAAGCAAACCTGTGTTATTAATTGCTGAATGCACTTAAACATTGCCTAACTTGAAATTGTGGCCACAACTCCATAACATGAAGAATATTAATGTCAACCATCAGCGTATGCTGTGAAATTTAAAAGCTATATGAATTATTACACCCAAGTCACAGTTTATCAACAATACTTGAAAGGCCTCAAAATATTTTATGCCTAAAAGCCTATAAAAAATTGTTATGCTAACTAGTCGTTTGTCGTGACTAAATAGAAACACACTAATTTACAGATTTTGTTGACCCACGGACTTATAAATTTGGTTGGTAATTCCTATATTATTAGTATACCTTTTAAATGTCGAACTGTTTGAGAGCAATCACGTTACAAATATACAGGAAAGAAAATCTTTTTTTTCTGGTACATACAAAAAATAGTTTTGTCCTACATCATGTTAATCTGTAGCCCTCGACCAGTTCGCTCGCTTTATTTTTTGTATCCAAAAAAAAATTATAGCATTCTCGAATAGGAGTACGATTTTGATAAATTTATAAATATGAGGCTATGAAACAACCAAACTATTTAATAACCATGTACCTTGTTTGTAGCATTAATAATTAGGTATTAATTTTAAGTATGTCAAACAAAATGCCTACACGCAACCTGAGCACCGCTTCACGGCAAGGAATATTGTAACATAATAAAGTTATTCAATTGTACACAATATTATATTTGATTTCATTTTACATAAATTCTTATGTTCCACTCCATTTATTTGAAACAAAAGCTGCATTTCGAAATCGGAATTTCGAAATGTATTTAAAGAGCTTCTAGACAAATTGGGACCTCCCATGGTCGCTTTAAAGTACTCAAATCCAAAACATAGAGACAGTAAAATGTAAATAAACTACGATAAAAAACCGTAAAAGCAGTTCTATGAATATTTTATTATTATTGTTATGAGAGGTGTCAAATGTTCATGATAATATAATAACTTATGTCGTTAATATACTTTAATACACTGCTTGATACTTATATCATATTTTATGAGGTCTCCGTGAGCAGTATCGGGCGGCATCGCTAGTGAAATCCAGTTAAGCAGTCGATTATAATCGATCGAGAGATAAAAGCATGAGTTATTAGTATAATTCTTTATATGGTAATAGCGGCAATAAACTTATTTTATATGTAGCATTGCTTAATCAATTTGCATCCAATGTTATTTAGTTATACCGAATTTTAATTTTAGAATTGCAAATCATCTTAAATTGATGCAATCAATAAGCACTTAATATTATATTGAAGTAATTTAGAACTTTCGCTGGTGGTTCTGTAGATTTTTATTACTTTCATATCGTAATTTTTTGTTACAGTTATTTTTTTTAAATAAGTATGAAGGCATGTACTAAATTACCTATACTTTATGGTATGATAAGTGCATTACATTCTTAACAAATTTAAACTACACATTATATTCCGTCTTATATTCGACATGCAACATGAGACCACTAAATTCATTCCAAAATGTGACAAGAAATGGAAAGACACCATGATCTTATATAATGACACCATCATATCTTTAGAATTCCTGTGGTTGTACCACACTTAATACATGCTTTTACACTTAATATAACTTAGCTTTTACACTTAATATAATGTCAGCAATAACATTGTTTTTTTAAATAAGGTGGCAATCCAGCAAACAGGCTACTTGATGGAAAGCAACTATCGTCAACGACACTTGCAACATTAAAAGAGTTGTGGGTGTGTTGCCAGGTTTATAATATTGCCCTTGCCTATTATAAACCTGGCTGGTATAAACATTACTCGGTGGTACTTGTCAGTTTTTATCACGTAGTGCTTAAAGGCAATAATAATTGCGTGTTCTCTAGATACTAGTATTTTTTTATTGCTATTGCTTGAATAGAAAATCCAAGTTTAAAATGTAGCATTTGGGAGGTAGTAGGATAGTAACTGATGTGTAGATCCATTTTGAGCCAGGTTCGTCCACATGTTTCCTTATGTACTTTAACAATTCCACATGTATTTTAACAATTATCGGAAAAGTTGCCTGATTACGCCAAAAAAAAAAATTAGAGTTTGTAAAAACTGTGTCAGATGGTTTAAATTATTCTTATTTGATACTGTAAAAGTTTTATGTCAGATTCATCTACAGCTTCTAAAGAAACTTATATTTTTTGCATGCAACAGCCTGTAAAATGCGCAAAATAATAAAGTATTTAGTGTTTACATATTTATAATATTTAGTCGATTAAAAACCTATTATCTTCATCATCATTAATTTTGAACCATTTGACATAATTGCCAACCAGACGAAAAAAGTATTATATTTGGAGAGAATATATTTCATCCTTATAATTTGTAACTATTGGACCAAATCTGGGTGCCCAAGACATTAAAAATTGGATTTAATCAGATTACCAAAAACATTCTAATGGAAAATAAGCATGGGGAAACCCGGCTCTACCACAAATATGTTAGAAAGAAACAATACTACGGCCTTACGAAAACTCGGTTTTAAATATTTTGCCCTTAGAATACGACAGGCAGCCAACAACGCCCAATTATTTGTTGATCCCCCCCTGAAAATGACAGCAGTATCTCTTGTGAGGCAGATCCTGCGAGCTTTATAGACTTGTAGGTATTGGATTTGATTTAAATACTGCGCCGCTCTCTTAGAAACACCAAGCTTTTTCGACACAACACAAAAAGTTTTATCCGTAAGATGACATCTAAACTGGACCACGATCGATGTACGCCAATTATTTGGATTCCTGAGCATCTATATTCCAACTATTCATCCAACTTTACAGACCGAACTATTCCTTCAACTGTGTAGTTGGAGGAACTACTACTAGTACATTCTCTCCTTAAAGATAATGGAGGCAATTATTATTATTAGCAACCTAGATGCTCTGTAATCCAAATACTCGGCTTACATCGAACGTGGTCCAGTTTCGATGTCATCTTGAGTTACGAGCAGACTTGGGCGCATCGTGCCGGGCCGGGCCGGGGCGGGTCTCAGCGGAAAAATCTGCCACCATACAAATTGTATGGAAGCGGATGCGGCTATCGCACACGTTGACGTAGCGTGCGTGCGGATTCCCGTCACCGCGAAACGTCCCGGCAACAGTGTTGCCAACGTCGACGATTTTTCGCCATTTAGGCGACTGGTCGCCAATTAAGCTACTCTAAAAAAAGTTTCTGTTACACTCCCTAGTAGGCAAACAGGCAAACACCCTGCGTCGAAGTATAGTCAAAATTAATACTTTTTATGCAACACTGCCCGGCAAGTCTCAAAATCCGTCAATGCGCTGCGCGTCGATCAGCCCCGGCACTGCCCGGCACGCTGCGCAGTGAGTTTTGAAATCCGTCAATGCAATGTTACCCGGCCTATCAACAGTATGCCATACATATTGCGCTGCGCTGAGCCCGGGCACGGCCTGTCACGCTGCGCCCAAGTCTGCTCGTAACTTTACGGGTAAAACTTAGTGCTGTGTCGAAAAAGCTTGGTGTTCCTAAGAGAGCGACGCAGTATTTTAATCCAATCCAATTCCTACAAGTCTACAAAGCAAAGAGGGTTGGCCTCACATGAGACACTGTTCTCATTTAAGGGGAGAGTCTCCAAAATATGAATTGGGCGTAGTTGGCAGTTGGGCGAGAGACATGTCGTATCCTGATGAGGGCAAAATAATATAATATTATCCAGGTACATTGGGCTTCCGGTCATCTGACTAGTCACAACACAGTGCAAGCCAGTGACGTAACTATACCGTTCGAAGCCTCTGACAAATTCGTTTTCGTTCCACTATGTCAAACCAATACAAAACACGTCAAGCGGTTATTGTAAAAAATAATCGCTTGCAACTTGTCTAGGGGGGCTGATCGGGGGCCCCTTCCAGCTGGGGGCCCGTGGCATTTTGCCGCGTTTCGTGCCATTTCGCGTCCGTACGCCGCTTCCATAGGTCGCGTCCGTAGGTCAAGTCCGGAGGTCGCTTCCGTAGGTCGCTTCCGTAGGTCGCGTCCGTAGATCGCGTCCGTACGTCGCATCCGTATGTGCGTCTGTAGGTCACGTCCGTATGTCAGGTCCATAGATCGCGTCCGTAAGTCGCGTCCGTAGGTTACGTCCGTATGTCGCGTCCGTAGGTCACGTCCGTAGGTCGCGTCCGTACGTCGCGTCCGTAGGTCGCGTCCGTATGTCACGTCCCTAGGTCGCGTCCGTATGTCGCGTCCATAGGTCGCGTCCGTATGTCACGTCTCTAGGTCGCGTCCGTAGGTCGAATCCGTAGGTCACGTCCGTATGTCACGTCCGTAGGTCGCGTCCGTATGTCTCGTCCGTTTGTCGCGTCCGTAGGTTGCTTCCGTATGTCGCGTCAGTATGTCGCGTCCGTATGTCACATCTTAAAACTTACCTACTTTAGCAAAACTTAACCCAAGGTTATGGTGTGCATTGACGGAATAAGTCCTGTACTGACTAAAAGAACTTAATACTATTTATTTATTTCTTTTTTATTTAATAATATTTAATATTTTGTACAGGAAACATTTACAGAAGAAAAGTTTACACAGTAAGACGACACAAAGGATCTGCTTATTTCTAACGAAATCTCTTCCAGCAGCCCTACGGAGAGAGATAGGCTTAGGATATCAGACAGTACGCGCGAAATAAATATGAATGTAACATATAGACATTTAATACACTCGTTAGAAAAAATAATATAATGAAGCTAAATAAATAAATAAATGAGTGAGGGAGCGAGTTCTGACAGCATGAACAGTAAACGAGTAGGAGTAGAAGTTGGAACGATGGGATGGGAGGGAAAGGTTTGACCGGACATTGGACCTACATGGACGATCCGGAGAACGACAAAAATTAAACCTGTCAAAAAGGTATGGAGGAGAGGATTATACAAAATTTTGTAAACAAAAGTATGTGGGAGTTGCGACGGAGTCAGATCGGAAGTCATTTCAGTTTGGAGCTGTATTCGGATATATGGTCAAACTTTCTCAAACCAAACACAAAACGGATACAAAGATTCTGTAGACGTTCGAGTCTACTCAACCTCTCTTCAGTGACATCCAGGTAACAGGTATCAACATCGTCAAGGATGGGAAAGATAAGTCTTTGGATGAAGTAAATTTTGGTTTGTACCGGTAGAAAATTTTTAAGGCGCTCCAGCGAGTGTAGCGAGTAGTGCACTTTCCTGCTCACATCGGTCACTTGCGGGTTCCAAGACATATTGGAGTCAAAAACTAAGCCTAAGTCTTTGGCCGAGTCAGTGTAATTGATAACAGTCCCATCATAAACAACACTAGGCACGTTACATAACGGCTGAGACATGTACTCGTATGTATCTGCTACCAATTAACATGGCTTTCGATTTGCTGGGATTAACCAGTAGACCGAAATATAGTCCCTTTTGCTATACGCTTCAAATCAGAATTGATGTTATTTACTGCAGAGGCGATGTCGAGAATATGCGAGTGGCGGTAGATCTGCAAGATGGAAGTAGGATGTAATTATTGAGGTGATATTATTTATGAAAATTGAAAAAAGGAAAGGAACTACCAAAACCACAATCAAAAACAAAATGCTAAACATAACCATTTATTCCAATAAATAATGTTAGTAGTGATCTTCCGGCAGTTGCAGAGCTGACGCGGCGCGGCGCGTGGCGCGGCTTGCAACTGGTGGAAAAGACTGGATGGATGAGCCGACACCAGTGAGAACCCCGACGTTAGTGCCTATGAAACAGAAAATAACAGTTAGTTACAATTTATGAAACAGAGATGGAGTAGTCAGAACCCAAACAAAAAGCAAAATAAACAATATGGCAGCTTCTAGTAATAATATTATTAGAAAATGCCATTAGTAAAACAAATTTTAATTAAAGTTCATTTCTAATTATGATTAAGAATGTAAATTATTTCAAATTTACATTAAAGGAGTTCATTCACGTTTCATAAATTTTTGGCCATTTGACATAATTGCCGGCCAGACGAAAAAAGTATGATGGTCAGAATAGATCATCTTTATAATTTGTTACTATAGGACTAAATCTGTGTACCCAATAGTTACAGTGTTACAGGACATTAAAAAAAATAATTAAAAAAAAATATCCACAGCCGAACATATAACCTCCTCGTTGTTTGAAAGTCGGTTCATCATATTAATAAAAAAACATCCTAATAGAAAATGGACATGGGAAATCCCAGCTTTACTAGAAATATGCTTGAAGAAAAAATTACTACGACCTTAAAAAAAATCGGCTTAAAATAGCGCTTTCACTGTATTGTAACTTCGATAAGTCAGATGTGAAGGCCTAAATGTACTCCAGGTACATTAGATTTGTGTTATATTATATATTTTGTATATTGTGTATTATTATTATATTATATATTTTGAATTAGATATTATATTATATGTTTTAAGATACTGCTCTCAGTTCTCGGGAGGGTCACCAAATGATCAATTGGGCGTAGTTGGCTCATGGCTGCCTTTCGTATTCTGAGAAGGTAAAAATAATATAATATCATCCAGGTACATTGGGACTCCGGTCATGTGACTCGTCACAACACAGTGCAAGCGCATTTTAAGCCGATTTCTCGTAAGGCCGTAGTATTTTTTCCTTTTATGTAATATATTTGTGGCAAAGCAGGTTTTTCTATCAGGTTTTACTATGTTTTTTTTTGTAATCGGATGAAATCTATTTTTTAATGTCTTGTAACACCGTAACTATTGGGCGCACAGATTAACAAATTATTATGTTTTTTTCTATCTCAATATCACACTTTTTTTTGTCTGGCCGGCAATTATGTCAAATGGTCCAAAATGAATGATTTAATTTATAATATTACTGTTAGAATCAGATATAATATAGTTTGAAGGTGCACAAAACAAAATACAAGTACAATAACAAATAAAAAATTTGAATAGATTAAAAATGTTGCAAAAATGACATGGCTTATTTTTTTGTCACCTGACAAATTGTCTCAACTACCGATCCGGACTAAATTGCCTTGCTGGCTCACAAAAATGTAGCTTGCTTTAGCAAAAACTCTCTTGTGTTACGCCTCTGCAATATTATATAAAATTGTTTTGGGACCAGAAAAACGGAACAACTTACTAATAAACGGTTTTTGTAATGGCGTGAATGATTTCTCAAATGGGTTATTTAATGCTTTTTAACGATTGCCCCTCACTATCAAACAGCGTACAACTATACAAACTTTTCCCATTTGTCTGAAACATTGGGAGCTTAACACTTAAAACATATAGGGAGGACTTTGAATAGTTATAGGGCGATTTCCGAGAGAGAGATCCAAGACTTCAGTTATACTCTTCTGAGATTTCATTATTTATGTACCTTAGTCCATATGGAGCAGAGCCGTATATGGCCCCCGGCACCCCCCACCCACCGCTGCCGCCGCCGACGGATCGCGCCTGAGCATTCGCGTTCGCAGTCGCACTGCCACCCCCTGAAAAAAAGTATAAGTTTCGAATAAAAAACTTGTGAGCTACTTGGAAATGTACCTATAGCTTATTTATATACAGCTTGTGCTATTAATACGATCACGAGTCAAGTACTGTTAATCCTAGGATTAAATCACACTTGACCCGACACTATTATTAAAACAAAAAATGTGTTATATTATTCTTACAACTATACAGATTTGGGCAGTTTCATTTTAAATTAATGGACATGATTCACAATTTTTGTTAAGGAAAAGTTAAATACATATTAGTAATACTGGGCCAGGCAATAGCTATAATACATCTGATAAATTAAAGAAATTGGATGCTTGATAGAAGCTCGTCAATATTAATAATAATTAGAAAGGTGTATGAACCGAATTGTATCAATCAGCCTCCGGCGAAATGGACTGATTAACATTTTTTGTGGACCACTTTGCACGTGACCCGTTCGGACCGTTAGCTTAAAGACGTTTCACACTATCACACGGTTTGAAAGAGAGTTTGGACTGCAACAGAGTACAGGTATTGAATACTTAATATTATACAAGTAAGTCTAATTAAGCAGCTGCTGGAATTAAATTGCAATTATATATTTTATTTAATTTCTTATAAAATCAAACGAGTAGACATAAGGTAATCTCCAGACGGAAAGCAACAGCCGTAGTCCGTGGACACTTGTAACATCAGAGAATAAGAAGGAAGGTAATATAAAATCAAATTATACCAAATTATACATATTTGTTTCTGATAATATTTCTGCTAAATGAAAATTGTTGGACGTAACTAAGCTTAGCTACCAGACCTTTGCATACTTAATTCTGTTAAAGATCTGTTTAAACATCAGACTTTCCCACGACTGACTGCTGCGACATAGTTATGGTGGAGTGCACCATACCATCCGGTCTGCATACTAAAAAGCCGTTGCAATTTTAATATATACCAAAAGTACATCTCACACTTATATGGAATTGCAAAAACTTACCGTTGGGAACTATTCTACAGGCGTCTGCATATTTTATTCTTAAAATTGTAAAGACATTGTAGCCTCCACAGACGTTCATCATTGATATCTCGATATATCCGTATCGCCTCGTTATCGATATGCGATAATCACCACTAGTCGATAAATATCGTAAATTATACCATGAAGGGGAAATTAAGGTTTAACGCCAGTCATTGAACTCATAATAAAGTGTTTCGAATTTACATTAAAAAACAATTGTGTTGATTAAAGGGACAATACTTTAAAAAACTTCACATTATTTTCCCGGAAACACCCATTGTCATAAATCGATTGTTTGATTAGGTTTTGCAAAAAATTGTTTTCAATACTGATTTAGTATGAAATGACTTCGCAGGAAGACCGACACTCACGATTCGTAACGTACAGCGTGACTAATAAAAAATACCGAACACTGACGATTTTAAATTAGTATTTTATTTTCCCGATTCTGTTTATTGGGAGTAACAAACCGGATTTCAGAGTTTATGGATCTACAGCGAACCATATCTAAATGGTTCACCTAAGTTCGTTACAGTTTTTATACTTCCTGTTAATTAAATTCAAAGTGAAATTAAGTATTAACTAATACTATGTATTTCGAATTAGACTGTAGAAGCCAAACTTTAGTATATTCATTATTTCATGCAGTTTCGCGAAAAGACACACTGCAATGCCGTTTTTCCACCGCAGGTCGCCACCGTCAACGAGATTATTTTGGCTCGATAAAATGTCACTGTATGACATAAGTTTCATTTTGCTCTACGTCACAACCGATGGACGTCAGAGACGCAAGAGCATGTCGCTAGGAATGAAATCTATAGCCTAGATCTATTATAGAATACAGTGGCATTTTGTTTGTCTAAAATAATCTCGTTGACGGTGCCGGCGTGCAGTGGACAGATGGCCTTAGAAGCCAAAGATATTTTATTACCGAGAAATAGTTCCAATTGACAATAAAATGTATTGTAAACAAGTTACAGTATTTTATAAAATGTAGAAGCCAATTGTTTTCTATTAGTAGTTTCAGTTGATGTGCAGCTTGTGACAGTAAACATTCTGCGAACAATGGAATTCCGTCAACGTCAAGGTCTAACGGTGCACTTGAAGCACGTCTGTAAACCGGTGGCTAACTGCCACTATTTCTCAGTAGCTTGTACAACATGGGAAAGTTGTTCATTTGAAAATGCCAAATAACATAAATGTTAAGCGTTTGAGTTTTGACAAACAGAAAATGACGATTGTAGCTCATGCATTTGTTTATTGATGAAGATTTCAGAAGCCATGGTAAATATCCTCTAGAGATCACGGACAACGGACAATGGAATACTATTACACAGCCCATAGCCAATCTCTGGACTGAATTATCGCCAGTAGTATTTCCGGACCAATTCGACCAGCAAACCTTCGAGATTCCCTCCCATTCCCATAACCAATCAGGTGACTCGTTTGGTCTTTGCTTAGAAAGAAGTTACTCACAAGACTCAGCATTGGCGTTAGCAGTAGCGCTGCTTCCACCGGGGTAGCTCTGTACCGGGTACGGGACGAGGGAGCGGCGCAGACGTCGCAGTGGCACCGGCTCCGACTCGTGGCCGAGCGCGTCGATCACGTAGTACGCGCGCGGCACGTAGAACTGGCCAGCTGGAAATGTTGAAGAGGAATTTGAAAATAGATCTTTTCATTACTTTTTTTTTATAAATATAATATATAGTTCTCCAGTCGAACATATGACCTCTTCCTTTTTGGCAGTCGGTACAAACTTAAAGTGAAACCCCGTTACAAAGTGTTCATTCATTTTGCAAACATTTGTGTCTTCTTTCGCATCCACTCACGCTCTTACTGAAAAACCGCTTTATTTTAATACAAAAAAATAAATAAATATAATTCGCTTAATTGATTCGGAAGGCTTGATGCCACAGACAAACAGGAAGACGTATGGACAGACACACAAAGACGCGTCAAACTAAAAACAACCCCTATTTTGGGTCAAGGGTCAAAAAGGTAACTTTACATACCAAACATTACGCCTACGGGAGTTAAATAAAAGCTCTTGTGTACTGCGTGCATACTGTGGCATTGTAAAATTATTCCTGACTTAGTTAATTAGTCATGAATCGACGCGAGTGGCTATTATTTAATATTTCTCTATTTTATTACTCAATCACATGAAACTATTATAATAATGACCGTCTATTTATGTGATTTCTCTAATTCGATGACGAGTTTTATTATGTCAGTAAACTTTAATGAATACAACGGTTTTATTGAACTCAATATTCAAAATTTAATCTTCGTGTAATGTGAAGTTGAGCATAAAAAATAATATAATTAATAATTTACTTATATATTATTCTTGCAGTTTTGTGAAGCCACTCATTGGCCCCTGCAGAATAACAGTGTAGCAAGCTTGATTGCTAGGTTTGCTGAGCCGAGGTCAATTTTTGGCATCACACAAAATAATATAATATTTTTGTCTGTACTTAAAACATTTTTATGTAATATATATTATATGTGATGTGTGATGGTGAAGATAAACACACTGTCATTCTTAATCGTAAAGAAAAAGACATCAACGCACGACATTGCTCGCCTCAAAAAGTGAATATAATTTTAAAATGCCACTAATTATAGTGTACTAAATACATGGTGCCGGGCTTACAAATTTATTTAATAATTTTACATAGTTGAAAAAAACAAGTAAGGTGCGGTCGTGCTCTTGAATTGGCGCTTTCATACAGAAACGCTAAAACTACAAAGCATTATCCTCGCGTTACCACAATATGCTTTTGAACAAATGTTGTGTCTATGAAAATTGAAATACTCTGCATAAGTTTTATAAGAGAGGATATTTAGTGACGTCATGTTATCGATTCCGTGCTAATGACAAACAGGCGGGAAAAAGTTAAAATAACTAAAAAACTTTTGAATGACTATAAATATATTGGATGTTTTTATTTCTAAAATTTGGTGTAAAATCACCTCTTAAATATTAAAACGTGGTTTTATACTTTGAGTACGGAATCTCGAAGACGATTAGATCATCACAGCAAAGAAGCGTCAAGGAAGTAGGTATAATCGTTGAAGTCATCGCTTGGCAGATCGTGAAGTGTGGTGCGACCTTAAGTTTTTCGTGACCGGATGGTGAGCATTAACTTGAGCAGCTCATGATTTAGTATATTTAGGTTTGACGAATATTCATAAATTTTTATTTCATCGATTATAGTAATAATCTTCATAATAATCTTTATATCTAAAAAAACAGTTAGGATAAAGAATGAAGTTACCTAGTAGGCATTAGCCTGTATCAGGCAACTAAGCTCTTCTAATTTGTCTTAAATAACATGACAATATACCTAGTTTCTTATTATAACAATAATATAATGCTTGCCTTGATTAGTTGTATTGTTTTTGTTTATTTATTTTAAATCCAGGCCATGGTATAAAATTGGAACAGAAAAATAACAAACGCATCAAAATATCATATTATACGAGGCAATC
Source organism: Cyclargus thomasi (assembly GCA_026546445.1). Lineage (NCBI taxonomy): Eukaryota > Metazoa > Arthropoda > Insecta > Lepidoptera > Lycaenidae > Cyclargus > Cyclargus thomasi. Next base: position 17,502 of record JAOTAV010021149.1, read on the forward strand.
TAAAGTTACCAATTTTTAAGTGACTCGTAAATAAAATTATTATTTTCTAGATAAATGCGGCAAAATTCGTCTACCGCTCGGGAATCGTACAATGGTACTGAAAGTGTCTTCATAACAAAGTTCAGCAAAAACGTTTAAGCGGTTTGAGCGTGAACAGCTAATAGACAGACAGACACTTTTGGATTCAGAATATTAGTAGGTATCGATCATTTTGGGATATCAAAAAACCATGAGCACCAATTTGGAGATTTTCTATGTCATACTCGTGTTTTCTATTACAGCTCTTCGCTAGAGACAGATACTGAAAATATTGCTATCTACTATTTATAATCTATTTTAAGAGTGTCCGTAGTCTTGTGGGTAAGACCTTTGGTTCGCACTTAAAAGAGTGCTTGGCGTGTGAGACCCGGGTGGAGGCGTATACTAATGAGACATTTTCCAATCTCAAGTACATAATACATGATAATACGGATGCTCATTGCCGTGGGAGAGCCATGCTTCGGAGTACGACGACGACGACCTACGACGTGATAGCCGACGGCCTCTCTGAAAACTGGCGTGAAACAGCGTTGTGCTGTGTTTCGTTCAGTGAGTGAGTTTACCGGTGGCCCAACTTCCCTAATCCCCCTTATCCCTATTCCCTCATAAAGGCCGCCAACGCACTTGCGACTCTGCGGTAGTAACGAGTGTCCATGGGCGACGGGAGTTGCTTTCCATCAGGTAACCCGTCTGCTCGCTTGCCCCCTAAATATCATAAAACAATGTTTCCCACAACACCGCTGCGCCAAAATTCGTTTATCACGCGGGAACCGTTCATTTTTCCGGAAAAAAACTATCCGAAGTATCTTCATATGAGATTTCAGCAAAATCGGTTCAGCGGCTTAGGCGTGAAGACGCAGCAGACAGACACTTCGGCATTAATAATATTAGTATGCATTAACATGTCAAACTGCTAAACATACTCGTACATTTCCTCGACTATCAAATCGTTCGAACGTCAAAGGAAAACTAATTCAGACGCAACAGTAGGTTAAGGAAACTCAATTAACTCAGTTAAACTCAATTAACTTCGTCGTCGTCGTTAAAGCGGGCCTTTAACCGAGGTTAGGGAATTTATAATGAGGACCTCACGCTACGGCACTTGTGGGTCGGCTCGACAGGAGAAACACCACGGCCTCACGGAAAACCCCTGAGGGGATAAGGTAGGCGGTAAAATTTCGTATGAAAAAACTTCTTAACGCTAGCGAAGCCGCGAGCGGAAGCTAGTATTGGAACATTTTATAGATATTAATATTTAGCACCTATGAAACTCATAAAGTTTATCAAACTTTTCCCCGTGGCTTCTAAATTCTTCTAAAAGCAGCCTAAGTTAATTTCCATCTTTTCAATTAGGTATGCGCTAAAAATCAAGTCGAACGGTTGCTTCGTTAGAGCGTGAAGTAAGGACAAACAAACACACTTTCCCATCTATACATATAATAAAACAGTAAAATTGGAGTGTGTGTACATTTAATATTTTTACAAAATAATCAATGGGTGCTAAGGAACAGTAATAGAACATCGATAAAAAAAAGTCTGTTCATCTGTTTGAACGCGCTAATCTCTGGAACTACTGGACGGATTTTAATGAATCTTTTTTTGTTTAATAGCTATTAGGTCCGGGCAACATATGGGATACTTTTTATTCCGGGGAAATGTACGGTTTCCGCGTGATATACAAATTTTCGCGCGACGAAGTTACGAGCATTAACTGGTTTGTAATATTCAGTATGGATTGTCCTACTTAACAACAGTCTGCCCTACAATTATAATTTTAATATCAAATTGACCGAGTATAATTAATTTTAAGTACAATTAGAAATAACAAGTGGGTCCTTGAATAAATAAAGTAACTATAATAATGACAGTACAATTTCTATTGTTCATTTTAATTATATTGAACTATAAATTAATTGTGGAATACTTACACAAAGTAAAATTTCACCCGACTGCTCTAGGAGTATGTATTCCGAGAGTAAATATAAATGTATGTACGTATAATAGGGAATATGCTTGATTTTTTTAAATCTATTTAAATAAATCTTTCACTATTGAAAAATTATGTAGTCCAATCAGTTTTTTGATAAAATTGAAAACAACAAAGTTACAAGCCTTTAAAGTAGACGGGTAGAAAACTTACATCGCTAATATCTCACTTATTTCTCAACAGAATTCAGAGATTTTTTGTAATTATGTATATCTTTTTGCCCGTTTGCATTCAATAAAATTTGTTTTACACGCATCTTCCCTATTGTTTGGCACGTGGTATCTCTTCAGACGAGCCGGCTCATTCCTGTCGAAGCTCTTCTTGATTTTAAATTGCTGAATCTAATGAAAATAGTTTGAAATCTAATAAGCATGTCCTAGATATCGCGAAAACAAGGCCAATCCGATATTCTCAGTTCCAGATAAGGGGGGTTTTACTCCCGGTTAGAGGTATTGAAAGGGGTCACGTATTCGACGTTTTAAATTAAGACCCCCAACTCTTAAAATGGTCAATCGCAAATTGAACTAATTCTATATGACGATGAGAGACACCTTTTTAGAGTTCCGTACCTAAATGGTAAAAACAGGACACTATCACTAAGACCCCAATATCAGTCCCGTCTGTTTGTCTGTCTGTCTGTCCATCTGTCCGTCTTCCGACTGCATATCGAGAAGGGTAAAAGCCATATAATTTAAATTTTAACAGAATATGTATTTCTGTTGCCGCTATAACAAAAAATTCCAAAAACGAAAATAAATGTTTAAGAGGGGTGTTCATATAACAAAAGTATTTTTTGCCAGTTTGTTTTTTTTGATACTAGATGACGTTGCAATACATTTACATATAAGTCGGAAATTTTATTTAGTTAAGAACTCAGGAAAGGTAGATTATTAATTTCAGCGAAATTCTCGCCAACAAAATGTTGTGCAGTTTGGCGAAATTTATTGTATATTACAAAATTGTATTTCTGAGTATAAATAAAAAATAAAATAAATACATCTCGCCAACTCATGATAAAACGTGATCTGTTAAAAATGTTTCACTTCCGTAAACACGATTGCTCCATTTTTTGCTATCAACTGCTGCGGAACCCCTCGTGCGCGAGTCCCACTCGCACTTGGTCGGTTTTTTAACGTTGTCAGAATAAATACAATTTTAAAACTTAACAAACTGAATTAGTAAGGAAGTTAACGTAATTTGTCACACTTAAAATTAATAGTAGCCTAAACGACTAGAAAGTTTCAACATTTACATATTAATCAACTAAGCCCCTGGTCCTTTGAGTCTCGCATTAAAATAATTAGTTTAATAACGAAACTGATAAGACATTTCATTAAACATAACACGTGATCCTGGCTATTACTTCAATCTATATATTAATAAGCGAGCTGAAAACTTTGTACCCCTTATTACGAAAGACGCGTAGACATAAAAGCATGAAATTTCTCCCAGTTATAGTTAATATGGAGAAGGAGCGTAGAATACCAATAATATTTTAAAATATGCGTTAATCTTGCGTATTTTTAACAAATAAAACGCTACGCACACTACAATACGCACACTACAATATTTTGACACGACACAATAACCATACAAGAAATACTCTTTTGTTTATGGTTGAAGTTTGTGTTTTTCTTAATGGCCTGGTAACGAGACCTTTATGCCATATTGAAATCTATTATTAAATTGAGAAATATTTATAGTCGAATTTCGACCATAGAGCGACCTCTAGTTTTTTTAATAAGGCAAACCAGCAGACGGATCACATGATGGAATGCAACGCCCATTGACTCTTGTAACACCAGAACAGTGCCAAGTGCGTTGACGGGTTTTTTATGAAAACATATGCTGTGATCTTTGGGGATTGGGGAATGGAATAGTGGAGTTAAACCACTGGTAAACTCACACGTTTCACGCCAGTTTTCTGTGAGGCCGTGGTATCACTCCGGTCGAGCAAGAACATTCGTGCCGTAGCGTGGCTCTTCCACGGCAAAGAGCATCCGTATTATGTACTAGAGATAGGAAAAGGTCTCATTGATACACGCCTCCACCGGAGTTCGAACCTGCACCCTCTCAAGTGCGAACCAAAGGTCTTACCCACTAGGCCACGGACTCTCTTAAATGTCCAAACTTTCATACTATTAAAATGCGAAAATGTGACCGTTACTTCTTTACGCCAAAACCTTTGAACTAGCTTTGTTGAAGTTTGTAAAGGACATATTACACAGTACACATACGAATTCCTTTTTCAAGAGTTTTGACGCGACGGAGTTACATAAGTCATCTTGAAATCAATATGTTCAGAAATATCAACCATCTTAAAAAGTTATATCTATTTAAAATGGCGTTCTGACATTTCAAACGAGATGCATATGCGTTCAAACGAAACAATTTAACGAGGTGCATTTTGACTGACACTCATTACTGTTAAGCGACTTTTACACTCGTGTGTAAAATAATACTATCCTTTGGTACTGTCCATTCTTAATCTTTTCTTAGTGAACCCGATAGGAGTTGTGCTGGCGGTTGGTTTGTAAATCTGAACCACTCTCAAATCCCGTAAAACACACGCTATTTATTAATTCGAAATCGGTCCAGTCGTTTACGATGAATTCAGTGACACACGAACACAAGAATTATCTATATATTAATACGCGAATGGAAAACTTTGTACCCCTTTTTACGATAGACGCGTAGACGTAAAAGCATGAAACTTCTCCCAGTTATAGTTGATATGGAAGAGGAGCGTCGAATACTAATATTATTTTAAAATATGTTTAAATCTTGCATATTGTTTAAAAAATATCACAACACGCACACTACAATATTTTGACACGACACGATAATAATACATGAAATACTCTTCTATCTGTGGTTTTTTTACAGCTCGTCTACACGATAGATGTATTTATGGTCGTATTTCGACTAGGGCGACCTCCAGTATATATTACTAATTTTAAGATTACAAGGAGAAAAGTACTAATGTGTTATTATGTCACGGCTAATTTCTGTACCTACCGAACCGATATCAACATTCTTATAAAAATGCCCAACGAAACAGCACAGAGTAGTTATATAATAAGATAGTCATTAAAACAATTTCTTTATTCCAATCCAGTGTTAGAAATCGTAAATATTTCAATACTGATGTATATTTTTTTAATGAAATTAATGTTTTCAAATGCTATAATTGAAGTAAGTTTTCTGTCAAATGGAATATTAAAACTACATTATTTTACAGTTAATTATTATTTTAAAATGTTTCTAATACATCATTACTAATTATTAGATAGTTACCAAAAATTATTATAAGATATAAGGTATATTTAGTTTTTATTAGTTTCTCAAATGTAATAAAAGAGTAGGCCGCCATCTTGGTGATTTCATTGTTGTTGCAAACTTCCAACCGACAAGTGTAATCTATATATATAAAAGAAAGTCGTGTTAGTTACACCACTTATAACTCAAGAACGGCAGAACAGATTTGGCT
>JAOTAV010021160.1:12045-23014 GCA_026546445.1 Cyclargus thomasi
CGCACGCCTAATACCAGATCTCGTAAGCCCAGCCTCAGTGCACTCTATTAAATAACATGTCTGTCCGTACATCTCTACCTCTATTCTCTACATGACGTCGGATATATCTCAGAACTAAATGATACCATTAAATCCATTGTGCTAATATCGTTTATCGCGCGGGAACCGTACTGTTTTTCGGGATAAAAAGTATCCTATGTCTTTCCCCGTATATCCATACCAAATTTTAGCAAAATCGGTTCAGCGGTTTGGACTTAAAGAGGTAACGTAACCAACAGGCAGACAATAGATAGGCAGACAGAAACACTTTCGCATTTATTATATTAGTAAGGAAGTATGGATGTTAGGATCATATTGTGAATTTTACGAGTTTCAGAACGTTTAATTTGAAGATTTTTTAGAGGTGCACGTCGAAAGTAGTTTTTAAATCGGGCAGCATGCGACTGCTGTCTGCACCAAGACAATTAAAAAAAATCCAAATTATGAAGTAGTGTAAGAGACGTTTGAACTAATATAGTGCATAGTTCAAAAAGTGATATTTAGCTATTTCTTGGTCGCGGCTAAATATGAAAGTGAAGTCTAATAATGGTTAATAGGATAATTATATAAATTAAAGATGTCATATCCTTTCGACATTTGCTGTTTTCTAGGGGTGTAAAACCTAGCCAGTTCATAAAGTGGCATTTCTGACTGACAAATTCTTCTGATCTTTTGTTACATTTGCCGTGGGAGAACTATGCTTCGGCACGAATGGGCCGGCACGACCGGGGCGATACCACGACCTCACAGAAAATTGGCGTGAAATTCCGTTGTGTGTGCCCGCAACGCACTTGCGACTCTTCGGATGTCACGAGTGTCCATGGGAGACGGCAGTTGCTTTCTATCAAGTAGACCGTCTGCTCGCTTGCCCCCTAAATACCATAACAAAGATACATATGTTTTCGGCACTTTTTAATCAACGACCACCTGTGTTAACCGGATAACGGATATAAATATATATTATGATGATGTTCAGGTAAAGAGCGTGTACCGAATTTGCAGGGAGTGCGAACGAGTAGCAGGTGCTGCCAATCGATAGGGACCCTATGCCGAGGATGTTATATTACTGGATACGCCTGTCAATAATAATCCGGCCAAAAACATTCTGTAAAAAAAAACATGCCAACTCTCGATTGAGTGGCTTGTTCGTTTCTAAAAAGTAATGAAATCTAGACAAAGGCGTGCCAAGTCAAAGGCTCTTTACTGCGATTTATTTATTATTATAGTTAATGTTATAACATTAACTATAATAATAAACAAACATAAGACATAACATATATATGACTGGCCTTTGACCATACCTTATTCGTTAGTGAGTACAAGTCAGCAGCAAGTCGTTTGACATTAACTAGTATTTTATATTCCCGCCCTCTAAAGTTTAGACAGAACCTGCACTTTGCATTTGTAATGTCTTTTAGCCATATCCTGGATACACGAGGCAAGTTTTTCAAGCTACACAACAGTAAGCTAGATCTCTTTTGGACTGTCTTGGCTTGCTGGTATTTTTAACGAATTCACGTAGACTACTTTCTTAGAAGTGAAGCAAGTTTTATATACACAAAGCCAGAAATAATAGCTTGAGAGCTGACAGTAGCTCGGCCTTGTGTTCGCCGGACATTGGAAGATACATGTGAAAAAAATAGCGGCAAATATTTTCTCTTGAGACGCTTCTAGAGCACGCCACTAGATCCGGAATGTGTAGGCCAACATCTCGGGCCTTTGCGATTAGTTTCTTGACAAAGCGATTTCATAAGAATCCCTTTTCCCTCGGGAAATAAGGGAAGCTGACGTTAAAGTTAAAATCACTTTGACTTTGTTACCAAATTTTGTAAAATATCTCAAGGTTGCCTCGTCGAAGGTGTAAAATAGCATCAGCATTTAGCTTATACAACTTGAATTTACATCGTCTTGCTTCCTTAAGGGGCTGTCCATTAATCACGTAATGTTTTTTTCTGCATTTTTACCCCTCCCCCCCATTTGCATTTTTTGTAGTTTCGATGATCACTCTGCCGTTTGTGAAATGTGGACCGACTTAAAAAACATATTTTTTTTTGTTGTATCAGGCAGCACCGCCTTTTCGGCTTATTGTCTAGAAAAAATAAATACGTGATATTTAACTCCAACCGTGTGCTGTTTCGTCATTTTTAAAGAAAAGGGGAAGGGTCTTTCGAACCTCACGTGACTAAAGGACGGTCCCTAAGGGCATGATTGATGATTTGTATGGGGATAATTTTCCATATTAAAAAAAAAATGCTGTTCCATACAAATTGAGTACGGTTTTGCAGGAATTCAGTGACAAAAACATACACACAAGAATAATATATGTATATATATTAAGTTCTGTACTTGATTTGGTATACCTTGTTTAAAATAAAGTTCATAGAAAGTAAACAGTTTTCTTAAATTTGATAGACATAAAATACTTTCTCTCAACTTGACCATGGTAAAAATAAGACGCCGCAAGTTTGCACCGATAAATATTACCAGGCCGGCCGGGCCTAATTTCCAACACAAATATGAGCGTGTAAAAGCCCCATAAACCGGCGCACTCAAAGAGCGTGTGGTTGTGGTGTTATTGTACTGTGAAATTCCTTTGTTGAACCTCCCACCAGCGCTGTTATTTTTTAATATCTCTTAATATCAGGTGCCTAACAGGGTTGCGACTTTCGCATTTTCTGTGCCGAGTGTTCCATATTAATTGACATCCGATTATGCATCTGAGTATTTGCATATGCAAATACGTTACATATTGTTATACATACAGCTATAGATCATGTATTTTAAAAATTTACGTTAATTTTTGACCTCAAGTAGTGTTACTCAAATGTGGTTAAGTTTTTTTTGTCTGCCTGCAATCTGTAGTATGAGAATAACGCGAATCACACGAAAACTACCGATTCTTATGAGATTTTCACAAAATATGTATTCTATTCTTGTTGATATTTTTCAGATATTCCTTTCCAACAATAATGCCGGCAGGAGTGAAAACACAACGGACATACATTCTCGCCGTGCGGTAGAAGTAGAGAAGAAAATTACTTCCTATTTTCCGCTGTGCTGGCGGTTTACAACGATGTTCACGTATCCTGTAAAAAAATCCTCCCAAAAATAAAACTAAAAAAGATTCATCCATACTTCTTTACTTAAATTAAAAATGTTAGAAAGTATGTTTATTTTTGCACGTATTTTATATATTTGTCACACCCCTATATAAGCCTCTGTGGACTCAATACAGGGGGTCAGATTTTGTATGACACGATAAGCGAACGACGTCGAGTCAGCAGAAATGTCAAAAAATTGACATTTCTATTCAACATACACATACACAGCATAGTAGATAGGAATACAAATGTCATTTTGTTGTTGTCAATCACAGTTTCTCATGTCATGGAAATGACATTATTTTTGACAGAGAGTTAATGACCGCTACTGAGAAGTATTGTTTTGTTTACACGTATTAAGTACATAAGTAGGTAACTAAATTGAACAAATTACTTAACTTGTGTATGTCCAAACGTATTTAAGTAGTTAAGCTCTTTAGTTGACTCAAGCTGGATGATCAACAACGTACAGAAGTCGTAAATTGTAGCATTAAATTGGTTTTGGAGGAATAAATTATTGAAATACCTACTTAAAGGAACACGACGAAAAACTGTTCCGGAATACGCCGCTACAATTATGAATTTAACTAAATTGTGCTGTTATTTACCAGTCCAAATATGTCATGTCACAAGCCCTGCTTACCAACTTAGCAGGAAAAATAGAAAAATTACTAATTATCTGGGTAAGTAGTAACTAAATTTTAACTTGCAACTTGCTACTAAATTTTGTGTTTACATTCAATTAATAACTTAAATTTTAGTTAAAAATTTAGTTACCTAGTTATCTACATAATACGTGTAAACCAGACATATGGGCAAATTTAAGCATAATTATTTTAACTTTAGAACCACTTATTGTCAAGCTTCTTACGTGCACAAGTTACGTCAATTGTTTTATTAATTAAGTCAAGATAAAGTAAGGCTTCAACGTAGTTGCGGCACAAGACTTCGTACCAACTCTAAAATTTCCTCCTACCCACATCACAACTTAATTCGTCTACTAAGTAACATCTTACTTGTTAGGGCTTATCAACTACAATATTTGATAACTCTTTCTTTTAACTTACTCCTAAGCGGTTTTCTACTGCAACATTATAAAAAAATAAAACAGAATGTTCTAATTTTTTTTCGCTAAAGTTCCTGTTATTTTTAAAGTTTTATTACTCACAGGCGAATATATAATTGATATAGTACATTTTATAGTCTTATAACCCAGACACATTAAAAAAACCTTATACCTATTCTATCCGCGGGAATAGAACCCACGATCCATAACTTGACTCGGAAGTTCAGTTGAGGCTTAATAATAATGATAACCGCGTTAGATCTTAGTATTCGCTCAAACTAAAAGCTAGTTTTGCTTTGTTCCCACTTAAACCTTCGCATAATAGGCGGAGCTGGCTACCGTAAATTCTAGAAGCTCTCGAAATACTAAATGAAACGATATAATAGAACACGAAACACCGATTCTCGCGTTATACTTACCACAGCACTCAGAATTAAAAGATTTTTACTACCCAATTGTAATGAAAATCAAGATTTCGTGCCCATACATTACCTGTTAAAGTCTGTTCATTATGTACCGCTATCCATTTTAGTCTTGACGGCTGACGTACGTCCTTTCAAATACACGGTGCTGGATGCCGCTACCGCACCATTGTGTATGCTTGACGTTCTTACTAAGATTCAAATATTCAGAGTGGACGTGGTGCATCATGCGTGCTTTTTATTTATGGCTTTATTAAAGCGTCGGTGGGGTCGGAAATAGCCTTCTTCTTCCACATACGGCGTAATGCGTGCTGCGCTATTATGACCGATTAGGGACTTTGGTAAAACATCTTATTTTCGTATCGAGACTGCATCGTACACAACTTCGATAGAAGAATCGAGGTACCGGTACCTCTGATATATAGCGTAGCAAATTCAGAAAACCTAGCGGTTCGCTACAGACTACAGAGCAAACAGTTTGCAATTCCCGATACTTATTTACCCACACGACCGCATTTTTACTCCGAGAATCGGAAAATACGAAATAGAAATGTTCCAGATATTCATTGTTCTATGAATTTTAAAACGGAAACTTCTTAGGACCTGGACCTTTTTAAAATGGATACTTATTGAAGGTTTGCTGGTCATATCGGTCCGACAAAACCGTTTGCGTGTAATAAAGGCCGAGACACAGCGAGACCGTCCGAGTACGAGAGAGAAAATGGTTGAACTCTCCTCGTCTCACCTGCCAGCCGCTTACCACAAGACTGCCGCCCGAGAGCTCTCGGCGAGAGTGTACAGCCTCCATAAGAGTTCTAAGCTTAAACGACTATATAGACTATAGATTATAGGGCATAGCTTCTCAACCACTGAATCACGTCCCCAGGTTGAGGTTTGGGGGATGTCCAGTTTTGGCACAAAGCCTCCCATGAAAACTTGCATTTAAAAGTTATAAAATAATTTACTGAACTCGTTTATTAGATTAAACTATAGCATGCTCATCGGCATTCCTCCTTGCGAGTTGCGGTTATATACAAGCCATCCAGTATTACCGGACCAAGACGACCTGCAAACCTTCAAAAAGAGAGCGTATCCCCTCTTAAATGCACCTTTTTTACTATTATTATATTTTTTTTCGCAGAGAAATGCGATAACGTTTTCTGTAGAGGCTTGGAAAATGGGTACTACTAATATGTGGGACTCGTTAGGACCGGAAGGCCGCTGCCCTACCCACTTAGGGTTACCAGATGAAAAAATTAAAAGTCCGAAGAATAGGCTTGATTTCCATTAAAAAATCCTGAAATTTAGTACGTCCGTGGCCAAGTGGGTAAGACATTAGGTTCGCACTCTACAGGGTGCAGGTTCAAACCCGGGTGGAGGTGTGTACCAATGAGACATTTTCCGATCTCAAGTAAATAATACGGATGCTCATTGCCATGGGAGAGAGAGATTCAGTGAGTGAGTGTACCGGTAGTCAAACATCCCTAATTGTCTATCCCTAATCCTCTTTCCCTTACTCCTATTCCCTATGCCGGCAACGCACTTGCGACTCTTCGAATATCGCGAGTGCCCATGGGCGACGGCCGTTGCTATCAGGTAACCCGTCTGCTTGCCACCTAAATATCATAAGATAAGAAATTTTTGGAGAGGTTTTTTTTTTGACATACCATTTAAATCACTGAATAAATAATAGAACTATTTGAATATCATTTACATTTTTTTATCAACTTTAAATCTTTAAAATGACACTTTGTTATCAATCTAAAAATCCTGAAATTTCCTGAGATTTGCCGGCTACAATCCCGAGTAAAGGTAGTATTACCCACTATAACTCTACGGCGTTTCTCTCGCCGCCTCTACCTTCCAGAACAGCGTTCAACGCACCTGCAATTCTTCTGATGTTGCTAGTGTCTATGGGAGACGGTAGGTGCTCTCCATCAGCTAACCGGCAGAGCTATTATGTAAATAGCGATCACAAACAATCAGCGATAGCGATGAACTTGCGTTCCATTGCTAAACTTCAAAAGAACAATATTTTTCATGCAAATCGCTAAATCGTTAAAATTGCTGTCAAAATCCATATAAAAGTGAACACTGCTACTAGATTGCTTACTATAGCAATCTAGTAGCAGTGTTCACCTTTTTAATTATAATAATAATTTATTTGCAAAATATGGTACAATAATGTGTTACATTTTTGGCGATTTGCTTACATATTTTTGTCGATTTCATCGACATGCAAATGTCATAGTCTACATGATTCTCTTATTATAATAATCTAAGTTACATTATATTTTGTCAAAAATTTTTGACGATTTATAATATAATTTATATTAATATACTTTTTTTTTATTGTTTTGTTGTTACATTATACCATAGACCAATTACTTTATAGTTCCTTTATGATTATACTAATTTGCGAACGCGAGGGACATGTAAGCCCTGCCGTTTGCTCGTTTGCATTCCGTTAGGGGAGTTCCGACTCCGAGAAAGTTGAGAAACCCTGACGTAGAGTATTACAGCGCATATACTGAGACGTGGACACAGCCCCGTGCTGGCAGAGACCCAAATAGCTAGCTAAGGACCATCGGTCAGGTAGGGTTGTGACAAAAAAATTGCCACCAACTATATTTTGGGCGTTGCCAAGTTCATTAACTATTATAATCTATATAATAATACGCGAGTGTAAACATTGTACCCCTTTTTACGAAAGACGCGTATATGTAAAAGCATTTTGTGCCAGTTATGGTTGTATACGGATGAGGAGCGTGGAATACCAATATTATTTAAAAATATACTTTTATCTTGCATATTTTTAGTAAATAAATCGCTACGTACACTACATCACGCACAATACAATATTTTTACATAACATAATAATCAAACACGAAATACTCTTTGTTTGTGGTTGAAGTCTGTTTCTTGTAATTAAAAATAGCCTGCTAATATTGCTAATTAGACCTGAAATGCAAAATTGAAGTCTGTGATTAAATTTAGAATAGATTACATTTTTATATCCACACAATTAATTTAAAAACCTATGGTCGAATTTCGACCACAGGGCGACCCCTGGCGTAGACATTTTTCCTTCGAGGATGGACATTAAGGGCCCCGAGGTGGAAAGCTCTCACGGTGCCCGGGGAGCTCTCGGCGCAGATAGGCGGCGGCTAGGGCGGCTGCCGCAGAGAAGAGGTGCCGGTAGCGGCAAGCGCTGCGGTGGATGCGGTAGTGTTACCGTTCCCGCGTCCATCCGCGTGTAGCGCTGAAGAAGGGCATGGGGGTGTTTTAGTCGGTAAGCTCCCGGCGCACTGAGCTGGGGGGAGTCCGACATACCCCTGCCGCCTTTCCCCGAGGGTGGCGGGGGATGCGTAATGCACAAGGCTGTATCACAATAACGATAATAGCTAGAGTTGACATTTTCACAGAATATGTATTCCTGTAGCCGCCATAACAACAAAAAAGTTTTGCTAGTTTCTTCCTTTTAAAACTAGATAGCGCTACAGTACTTCTATTTTGCGCTATCTCTTGGATGACGTGGTAGATTGTTATAACTCTTTAACTTCCAGATCAAATTTTTCAATTATTTTACCCTCTGCCTCTCTACTGGTATTGAACCTTTCGTGCGCAAGTCCAACTCGCACTTGGCAGGTTTTTGTATATATATACTATTGATGATACCTTTAATATAATATTATTTTAAATCTTGGTTTATTTCAACAAATCCAACAGGGAAACATGGTATACTCGAAATAAATTTTCAATTCGCGTTTCCGGTGAGCGAAATTGCATAAAATTGTTTATTTCTTAACTCCGTTATGTTTTATTGCAGCATTTTGTTATTCTTTCAGATGCAAGGAAATAGCATCTTATAGTTTTGAATATAAAAATGTATATGTAATTAACATGTTTAAAAAAAAGTACCTAATTTTTTATACAACAGGCTAAGGGCCTATTTCCCCGTTTAGTGCTTACTGATAAGTGTCGGATAGTATATTCATACCTTTTTTCGACAGATGTTGTAAGGAGAATCTGTCAAAAAAGTTGTGGATAGCCTATCAGAAACATTATCAGGAAAAGGTGAAATTCTGACCCAAATTAATTCGAACAGACCTTTAAAGCTCTTTGTTCTGTGCCTAATTCGCATTAACAATACATGTATTTTTTGTACATTTCGTCAAAAAATCGTATTGCATCGGCCGGGAATCGAACCCGGGCCGCCCGCGTGGCAGGCGAGCATTCTACCACTGAACCACCGATGCTTGTATTTGTAGTCCAAAATTATGAACGTTATAACTCGAATGACTTAGATTTACATACTAAGCTTGAATGCTGATAGTCCACTAGCCTGGTTTTTCCATTCAAGTGATCCAATCCAGGATTGGATCACTCATGACTGGATTCAAATAATGCTATTTCAGATTCATTAGATTAAACAACTTACCTTTTTTAACTAGATTTTGATAAAGTTTTTTTTCACTTTCGGCACTGTTTCACAATTAACTAAGAAGTGACATATACACACTAGGGTGGAGTGTCAAATTTTTTTTTGATTTGGGGTTCTCAACCCGTATTTTTACTTACAGGTTGAGGTTAATTTTCGCGGAATATTACTAAAAAATAATTATAATAAATCTGTGCTTCCAACTGTAGCGGATACTTAAAAGCATATTATTTTTGTTAAGACGAAGAAAAAGAGAAAAATAATGGAAAAAAGCCTCCTATTTCTAGTATTTTCAATACAGTTTCTTTTGGGTCATTACCCAAACTGTATTGAAAACTTTTGGTACTGTTGTGATCTCCCCGTTATCGACTTTTCTGCTATACCGTCAAATATAACCTAACCAAAGGCAACTGAAACTTTTTACGTGCTCTGTTTCCACTTATTCACTGTAATTTTTTTTATATAAAAAATTAAAAATTACAGTGAATAAGTGGAAACAGTGCAAGTAAAAATTGAATTTCATTAATGTTGTTATGAAGATTATTGTTGTTGTTATACAAAGAAAATATTTTTTTGCACATCCTTAAAATCTTTTATTAGCTATGTTATACGATAATATCGGTCATATAATTATAAAAGAATTAGCAATAAGACGAATAATCGTAGCCAGAAAAAGTCAACAATGAATATTTTAAGTTCCGAAGTTGAACTGCGACGCAAAAGACTATACTGATATGATTGTATGGAGTGAATCACAAATAACTTCTCCTCCAATATTAAGGGATAACAGTGACATAGAGTTTTTTTTTTTAAATCATTTCTTCACAAAAAGAAAAACACAATCTCTAATGCCGTACCACGTAGAGTTGGAAAGTCTACTTAAATCTGACTTGCCAATTATGGTGGAATTGCCGGATTAACCTTGTCACACACAGGCGGTAGAACGATGTGTAAAACTGGCCACTGAAGCATCAACTAAATCAGCGATGCGGACAACGTATCCGCATCTCATGCTGAATGGGAACCAATTTGGTATCTGGATGTGTATTCATGTTGTTGTTGTTCATTGTGTAATTACCAAAATAAATTTATTTTCTTTCTTTCTTTCTTAACTACATTGTCTGCGGAAAAAGCCAGAGATGCGTTAATTCTTTCTAAGATAAAATCACGGTCAATAATGCCATATTTTGAGACGAAAAGAATATTTTGTAGTACCAAAAGAAATAATAATTTTCGGATTTTTTCTCGATTTTACCCCTTCTTGGTTTTGAATTTTGTGTTTTTATTTTATTTGATTTTTTCTTAATAAAGATGTTTATATAAAATTGGTTTGTTTTTTTATAATAATCTGAATGTTAAAATATACTGAAAGTTTGATTTTTATACTATTATCTTTATCCACCCTAATACAAACGCTTACTCTTTTTACATCCACTGACTCGAGCTCGGTAAGCGCGTCATACTTAGGTGTGTGGTACGCGTTATATTATACATATTCTACCGTAAAATTACTAACAAATATTGATTAAATTAAATTTAGGTACAGTTGAAACTAGAAACTCCATTAACCGAATTAATTATTGCTGTCAATAGGCATTCGGATAATCGATAACTCGGATAATCCAAAGTATGAAGACAATTTGCTTTTAGGCGTATTTAAGTAAAGTAAATATTGTAAGACGTTTAATAATAAAAAAAACTAAGACAGGTAAACGAAAATCAACGTTTATTCAGAAGACGATTAAAACAAAATTGTTGTATAATTCCGTTTTATTCTTGATGAAAAACTACGAATCGTTTCATTTTTTAAACATAGATAATACATTATGACGACCTCTGTGGCTCAGTTGGTAAGCGCGTTGGTAGCTTACGCCGGGGGTCGCGGGTTCGAATCCCGCCG
>JAOTAV010021181.1:0-23009 GCA_026546445.1 Cyclargus thomasi
CAATTTTCAGCCAAATCTGTTCTGCCGTTCTTGAGTTATAAGTGGTGTAACTAACACGACTTTCTTATATATATATATATAGATTTACGTGTGATAGGTTCTTATTTTTTCTTTTTAGTTTTTGAAGCGGTCGGATTTTTGTTTTTTTTTTTTTTAACAATAGTTTTATTTAATCTCATTATTGTTTGCTTACAGGTAAAATAAGCCATAGCATGTTATACTATCATCAACTGTATTAATTCTTTTTGCCAGGTTTTGTCCCTGAATAAAAACAAACATTTAAAATTATTCGTATATAATATTATAATTTTCATATTGTTTTATTCATAACGGCTTTTTAGGTTTTGTCATGAAAAGGTCAATTAAATCTAGTTTTATCCATATAAATGAAATTTAGGGTGTCAACATGAAAAAGTATTGTTTGCATCACATAAAATGTAGGGTTATAGAAAAAAAACATTTTTTAAGGTGCTCTGTGTATTAGATATGTAATAAAGGGCGTATTTTTTATTATTTATGTCGTCTGAGCTGGCTCATGAATGCTAATTTCTGTGAGAAATCTCTCTCATTTGGCAGGATTACCCCAGTGTCCGTAGCATCGAGTTGTATGCTAGTTGTTTAATAGAAGAGAACTTAGACAACTTACATTCTATCATTTCGACAGCGAAGTTTGAAAATTTGGATTTGAAGTAACTGGCGCTTTCAATATCATTCGAAGTCAAAACACTATTTTTACCAAAACATTTTAAAATGCACTCGGTGAAAATGCAAAGCGCCATGTTATCTTATTTAAGTACAAGTTCAGAGAATTAATTATCTCGATTATTTTTACCTCCTATAAATAATTACTAACTAAATTATTACCAGTTTCTGTTCACATAAATAAACCAGCACTGGTTGAATTGGAACACAGTTGAATTGGAACAATGTTGTCCCAATATTATGGGGTAGAGTTTTATTTAATTTCTGGCAGTTAGTTATTCCTTTCATGCTTTAAAAAAATTCTAGACTCATTTCCAAACCTAATAAATATACTCCACAAATATTATGACTACATTACAATGTGCTTCGTACGGGCATATTATGGAGCTCGTATATTTGTTTTATAAACAGGGGCGGGCTAAGATATTTTTATTAAATTCTCCGAGGCCGAAGCTATATGCTATAATATGCTAATGGTGTCTGCAGCCACTATGCAGACAGATATTGCAACGCTGGTTATTTATAACTATCTACTTTACTGCCGGCTAAGCTCTGGTTGCTTTTGCTGTGTTTTTAATGTTGCTTATATACAAACTCAAGTGGTTATAAGTTTCAAGCTAGTAAGATCGTTAACAGCAGCAATCAGAGATGCGGAAGAAACATATTAGATTTAACGAAGATTTTGTCCTAAGCCATATTGTCTGTCAAACCGTTCATATAATCATGGTTGTGTAATTTTTATTTTAATCATTGCAGACTCTTTATATTTACTTTTTTTTACTGTCCCTACTCCCTCCCTGCTTTGGCCAGTAAGACTGCGTTTGTGAGTGTTGACTCTCGGTATTGGATGAGCATTTTGACATAAATTCTATATAATTTCTATCAAACTGTTTATCGAATTGTATCATTAAATACGTCCGAGTGTGACCGTAATTTGCAAAATATGTGATGTACAATTTTAATGTAGTTTTATTAAACCTCCAGTTTATCGTATTTGGTTATCTCAATTATTAGAATAACGATAAAAGATTTTTTAAAGATATATACATGTACGAGTATTAATCTAGACTGACATATTTATTATTTCAAACAAATAAATTTAAATTCTCATGACATGACAAATTTAATTTAAATTCTCACAAATTCACCAATAACCATTAAATGACTGACATAAAAATGACAATGATTAATCGCTTTCTGGAGAATCCTAACGTCAAAATACGCAACGTGCAATTCAAATGACATTATCTGTGCCAACAATGACATTACCACCTTTCACAAAAAAACACAATGGCTCCCGATTTTCTGGCTAGTTACACAAATATCTATTTCAAGATGGCCACGGTAAAAAATGGCAGATGTTGACATTGGACAAGAGTTCGAACAAATAAGGCGGCCCTACCATTGTTGTGTAATCTATAGGTATTCTTCGAATTATAAGGTATTTGTTATGTTTATTTTGCAGCGAAATACGTCAAATCAGCCCCTATACGTGGGGCATAAGGTGTGATTTTGGTTTTCGGATAATTTCTAATTGTCATCCAAGCCAATGGTTTGTTGGAATACGTCGCCAATAAATTAAATTTGCTTCCGCTCAGCGATTTCTAAGGACATCTCAATTTGTTTTCTGTTAAGCACAATGCGTCTCAATCTTTCATTTTAAATTCAATTTGGCGGAATTAACTTGTTTATTATCTTGAAGGTTGTTCCCACCTATAACTGTGTTAATTTTTTCTTGTAGCCATTTTTATAATGCACATTTTTTTTATTTATTCAATTCACTAAAAATATCAATTCACTAAAGTGCTTTAAGCACGAGGCTGTAAGCATGCTTCAAACTGCACAGAAACGCGTTGTGTCTATTCTGGTTTAACTTCAGTACTCCAGGACGGTGTACCACAATAAATATAAAATCTGTCCTATACCGTCATGTACATATGCAGATGACGAACCTAATCTACACTAATAATAATAAAACTAAAGATTTTGTTTATTTGTTGGAACGCACCAATCTCTAGGAACTACTGGGTCGGAATTGAAAATTCTTTTTGTGTTGGTTAGTCCATTTATCGAGGAAGGCTATGTAACACGCTACGACCAATAGGAGCCGAGCAGTAATCAAAAACAGGATACCTTATTAAGTTTCACTCGAACGCAGTCGCGGGCAAGAGCTTGTAGACCCATATTTTGTTCCGACCGCCGGAGCTCCTTTTTTGGCTCAGTGCGCGATGTGCGCACAAAGCACCCAGCGAATGCGAATAGATTAAAAAGAGATTTTGTAGTGCCTAAAACTAAATTAAAATTATTCGTTTGCATTTTATTAAAGTTAAAATTGTATTTGTTTCAAGTTTCAACGATCTCGAGTTATTCAAACTAACACAAGTCTCTTATGAATTATTTAAAATTGCATTTTCAAAGCGTCAATTGCAGAGCTCTTAAACTAATTTACTTGTTTTATTAACTCAGTGTGACCTTAATAAACTGAGTGGCAAAGTAAAATCGTTTTAAATTCAATATGAATGGTAAAGAATTAAAATTTTGTTTGAAAAATAAAGAGTGGGGCAAGGTTGTTGGCGAATGCCAAAAAAATTTATTTCTAAAATTATTCCCTCCCATATGATCAAAATACCATAACCATACTCATATCTATGTGTATGGTTATGGTATTTTTAATTTCATAGTATCTTCTATGAAATTAAAAGGAGACACTCATTCTCTGCTTCTATTTTAAAATCGTATTTTCCATACAAACTTTTATCCCTGTTTTATTTCCTAGAATTTGGAGGTAGAATTTATCAAAAGCCTTAGCGGATAGCGTAGTTTGGACTGTATGTACATAGATAATTAATAATGCTAGTTAGTCTCCTTTAGGTTATAATATGGCTCCTCGAAATAATCAGCGATCACATACAATGACACGAGAGCACACTAGAGGGCGGACTTGGCTCTAGCTGATAAAATACTATAGTAGGGGAGCCCAAGAGGGTGATTTTGGATTTACTCGAGCGCGTTAGATTTAACTAGTGTAGGCTCTCTATATGCCTCTCGTTATCACGGTATAAAAGTCAGATATCTTAGTTAATTCGGTATTTAAAAAGTTATGTTTGAGAAATGTCGTCGAAACAAGAACAATTAGTGCTAAACTAAGTTACTATTCCATATAAAGCCCTAATGATTTAAATGTAAGATAAGCATGTAATAACAGAACAACAAGGCCTCATATTTTCATAACAAAACTTCTCAGATATTTTATGTCACACTGAACTAAATACTTTTGACCTTGCCGTCTAAAATTGTCCAAAAAATGTTGAATGTAAATATTTTTTTCAAGGAAATTTCTTTTTTTTTCACCTTAAAAATCGCTGTTGTGCCTTACCCCACCGCTAAAAGAAAAAATGACCATATTATTATTTACAACATTTTATCTGATCTACAAAACGTAATAGGTCTCCACGACGCTCGAGTTACTACAAAAATAGCACTCTCACCTCCCCGGCTAAGATTCGTTGTTCTACCTGGTCTTAAAGTTTACTTTTCATATATTATTAAGTCTCAGGGTGCGGTGGTAAATGTTTTTTTTTTAATGTAATACCTACATACTATTCTGTATTCTGTGGTAATACAGGGAGTTCCAAAAAATTACAAGCAACAACTTCATAACCGCTAAAATTTCAAGTATACTTGTTTGCTGAGCAAACTCTTAACTTTTGAAGGAGGTTCAAAGGTAAAAGTTGAAAGTGTTATAGGTGGAATGTGAGTGACCACACCTTTATACATAGTAACATCGAGTATAAGGGCACGTTCATAAAAAGCTATTATATTTTTAAATAATAATTTAGAATTAGAAACAAATATTAATCACACAAAACCGGCGTGGCAGAACACTTGCGCCTCCTAACTCACTAAATTTTAATACCTATCCCTATTCCCTTCCAGCCTATTCCTTAAAAAACGACGACGACATTGCAACTCCCTTGAGTGTCCATGAACGACGACTGTTGCTTCACATCATGTTGAAGGCCTGCTCGCTTACCACATAGTTTCATAAAAAAAAGAGTATTGGATGAAATAATTACACAATATACATCCATACTGTAAAGCAATATTTATAATTGGATAACTATTCTGCGTCCCGGTGATGTCTGAAATGATACAGGAACAAAGCGTTGAACAAACGTACAGTCCGGTTTAAAATTACACGTTCTATCAAAATACGCAAAATATCTCTATGAAAGAGCGTCCGTAGCCTAGTGTGTAAGGCCTTTGGTATACACTCGAGAGAGTGTAGGTTCGAACCCCGGTGGAGGCGTGTACCTATGAGACATTTTTCGATCTTAAGTACATAATACGGATACTCATTGCCATGGGTGAACCATGTTTCGGCACGGGCCGGCTCGACTGGACTGATACCATGGCCTCACAGAAAACAGGCGTGAAACGGCATTGTGTTCCATTCAGTGAGTGAACTTACCGGCCCAACTTCCTTAATCCCCCTATCCCTATTCCCTCATAAAGGCCGGCGACGTACTTGTGGCTCTTCGGATGTTACGTGTGTCCATGAGCGACGGCAGTTGCTTTCCATCGGGTACCCCGTCTGCTCGATTGCCCCCTAAATATCATAAAAAAGGAAACCCTAGAGCAATTTAACAAAGATTTATAATGACCTCAGCCTTATATGAAAGTACACACTATTTACACAGAACAACATTCGGTAGGAGACACTCGACTATGTCAATACTATGAAAGTATTTGTTCTGTGCTGGCTTACAAAGATCTAAGCAAATACTCACCGCCTACTGCGACCGACAGACGGACTTTTTGTCCGTATATGTACATTATAACGATTATATTATGTTGTGGGGCGATTGACATTGATAATGTAAATAGTTGGACCACCCCAACGCCTGGTAAATGTAAGGCTAGTTTTTCAAGCTGGAAAAGCAAGATAGTATAGGTAAGATAGCAAGCTAAAACTTTTAGCGTTGCATTAATAATACTAGATTTAGTTCACTAGCTCATAAATTAAGCTTTTGTCACACGAAGCCAGATGTATTAGCATGCTGGCTTCTAGCACTCCAGTGCATATCAGTGCCCATTTTCAACTAAATAATGATTATTAATAACTCCACAACGTTGCTTTTTGATTTGGTAACGGTGGCCATTTTCATTGAAGCCAACATTGGAAGGAACAAGGGAAACATTGCATTGAAATATTTCGACTCGTTCTCACTGGATTGGAACCCTGGACTGGATAATTGAAGCCGACGATTAAACACTGCTTGGAATTTATTAAACACTTTTTTGTAATATTATTTTCGTAAAGTATACACACCATATTTTATTTTTATTTTACAATCTAGTAAAATTAAAATGTACAATGGGGAAAATTTAAAGATAACCAGTTGACGTACCTACGTCATTTGGTTGGAACATGTCAATTCCATAATATGAATATTTACCTGTTGGATGAGTTTGACATAACCCGACTTAAATTACTTAGATCCACGATTTCTATCTGTTTCAACTTCTCTGATTGTACTTACACGTCACATTCAAAATGGCTGAAAGCGTACCTTAATCCGCTTGTAGGGCCCCGTAGGACGTGAAGTGTTTCTCTCGGCTTTTGAAGCTAGGGCCCTTAGTCGGCCCTTTGCAGCGATTTGCCCTTTCGATGTCTTATCAGTAAGGATCTAGTTTTAGTTACCGTCTTAAGTAGTTAAATACGTATGTATTAAACTGTATACAGAAAATTACAAAAGTTTATTTTTGCTTTCAGGGGTACTTTCGTAATTTAAGCAGAGTGGAACAAAGTTGATAATCAAAGCAAATATAATTAAAATCTTTTATTTTGGGCAACGAAACTTATGTGTGTTTTGTCACTGATATATTTACCGCCAACCAACTAACGCTCGCACTAAAACGGCGGTTTTTTTTACCAAACAAAATTTCTAACATTTCCGCTCTTTTGGTTCTATGCTGGATGAAATTTTATAAATTCCAAGGCTATTTTTGCTTTTAAGCTACTATTAAATTGAAATTTAGTGTTTTTATTACAGCTTATTAATCCTCAGATGCGCGCTCCTCGAGTAATTTACTACAAACAAAAGCTGTTCCTGTCTCGAAACTTGAACGAATCGCTTAGCGAAAACATTAGCTACGGCTCAAAGGCTTTTCAACGTAAATTGTACGTGAAATTCGACAGCCAATACTTGCGAAATCTTGATCGATCTCTTTGTTAGGACTTAGATTAACTTGACTTTGTTTATGCTAGTTCTATATTTTACAATTGCCTTTAAATGTATTATTTGGGGCTATTCATAAAGTATTTTACATTTTTATGGATTTTAACCCCATTCCCTTGTCACATACCTAAAACGGCATTATTGCGGTTACAATTCTGAAATACTCTGACCGTAGAAAGTAGTGAAATTTTACTTTAAATAATTTAAATAACCTCAGTATTTATAATTACGAGATTCAGATTATTTAGAAATATGTGATGACTGATGTCACCTAGGAGCCCACCTAAAATGAAAAACAAACAGGGGACTAATTCTCAGGATGTGAGAACAAGTTCATACTCGAATAGCGCTTCACACTCGAAATATTTCATCCTTTTCACGAAATATTTCGAGTGTGAATCGCTGAGTATACAACAAACTGTGTTTCGCTCGTACAAAGTTCACGCTCGATATTTTATTCGAGTGTGAACTTTTTCTCACATCCTGAGAATTGGTCCCCCTGATCGGTCGCGACTTACGGACGCGTCTGATCAGTTTGTTTTCAGCTTAAGTTTTAATGACAGACACACGGGCGCAGTTGTGGAAACTGTACTTCAAGCTCTTAAATACAGATAACGCACGAAATAAATGTATACGTGTTAATTAAAAAATATAAGATAACTAAATTTTTCTATTTCAACTTTATCTAATAATTACTATATAATGATTTATGGTCCTCGAAAACCAATTACGCGTATACTGCCAATAGTTCTATAAATTTTACTGACACCATTATCGTCGTTCCTTCAAAGCAGTATTTTATCGACATAAATATTTAAAAAACATCAACTCAGATTCTTCAATGCTTTTCCCGAACGTCACCGATATTTAAGGATAGATGCAGTAACATATGCAACATAACTAAACTAAATTATAATACACAAAGGTGTGTCTGAACATAAGAACATAGAGCTCACTATTTAGGTCGAAGCGCTAAAGAATCAACTTTTTTGGGGCAAATAAGACGCGATGGACCCTGCCCATTAGTTATCACAAAATGCTATTTCAGCGCTGCTACATTCACAGTCTAAGGGAGAAAAAAAAGTCCTTAATTATTATAACTTTGCTTTGTTATACCTTGTATATAACATATTATATCATTCACATAATAATTACTGGTATTTGCCCGCATCCCTCCTCGCGTTAAGAAATATTTTCATCCTAACCCCAAGAAACAACTTTTAGGAATTCTCAAAATCCTGTCTTTGCGAGCACCTGCATCCTAAGAAGAATCCGCATGCAAAATTTGAAACCCCTAGAACTTGTGGTTTCCCATCCGATTTTTTAATAGGATTTGTGTACATATGACCGTAAGTATCGCTAGGTGGCGCTGTACAAATCCCATATAAATATTAGTAAACGTGAAACGCGTTCAGTTCCTCTGACTCAACCACTCTCTCTGATAAGTCTTTATATATAGATAGATACAGCTACACCAGAAATACAGTAGTGGGAACGTTTTGTAGTCTTATTTAAAATATCTAGAATTTTATGCAACATCGGCGGCATCAACGGATTATACAGCTGCAGTAATCGTAAGTGTCACCTCGAGTGATATACGACGTCTCTCGCTGCGTTACCTTATTTTACGTGAAATCATACTCGCACATACGATACTCCACATCTAAATTGATTGAAAAATTTATGATGTCATAAACTCGCGCCTGCCTTTATTCTAATCAGTTTTCGCTTTTTTTTTTAACTTTCCCATCAATGATGATGTCAAAAGGAAGTAATTGCTCAGATCTGGCCAGTGTATGTTTGTATCTTTTAATCTCCTTTACTGGTCCGATTTTATAAAGCGATTGTTTTTAACGGGTTGAAATGTAGTCGCGGTTGAGATTTTACATATGAAATACTTAATCGATAATAAGAAAGTGTGTCTTAATGTTACTTCTTCATATCGAAACAGCTCAAGTTATTTGCATGAAATATAATATTGTAGAAATACGTTTTTAGTAAAATATTTTTAATTTAGTAAAAAAATCCGTTTCACTCGAGATAAACCAATTTTTGCGGCGTCGTCCAAAAACATACAAACACACAAAACTATAATATTTGCATACGTTTACTAAATCTCCTCCGCACATATCAAATCTTAACGACACATCATTAGTAATTTTAATATTCCATTAAAATCGATCGAGCCTGGCACTCCTTAATGATGGCGGTATGATGAGGATTGACAGCTACAAACTTACCAGTCACTGAGATATTTTAAGCTTAATCGTAATTGAAGTTGAGTTACTACTAATAATAAACCTGAGTTATATTCACTATTTTTAAATGAAAGACGGCAAGGGGAAGGAGAGGAGAGGAGAGGAGAGGAGAGAATATACTATATGTATATATGATATACAAATTTTTGCGACACGAAGTTGCGGGCACCAACTTGTTTATAATATTTTATTTGTTTTGATTTACAAGTTAAAACAAATAAGGCGCAGAAGCCTATGATTAAAAATTGGCACAACCTGCTAAAACTTAACCTGGTTAAAACAAAGTTACATTTAATCACTGCCTATAATACAAACTAAGAAAGTAGAACAATTTGAATCTATAAGCGTTAAACACCAGTCCAATTTAGTCTTATTAAAATTGTCGTCCGCAATGATTTGCAGCTATTATAAATTCCGTTCAATAATTCGTTACCTCTGAGCTACCAGTGTTGATTCTTATGACCATGAAATAAAGATTAAATTTCTTAGTACTTTCTCACTCCGCTATCTAGAGAATTCTTTCAGCGTGTTGCAACAGTTCGCAATAAACGCTTATTTCATTACGTGTCTCGTTCAGCTGTGCTCAGAATGATTACAAATTAGATGGTTGATGAGCATTTATTCGTTGTCAAGCCATGTACTATCAGACAAATTGATTTATGGGACGGTGACGGACCTACGTTTTGGCAGGGTGATGCTCTACGGCTTGAGCAGAACCAAATTACCAACTGATTGATTGGCTACGATAGTAAATAAATTAACAAATTAACGTTTTTAAATCGCCAGCTGCCCCCTGGTTCACGATGCGATTCCGCGCGGAAACGGAAACGTTCTCACGGAAACTCCTGGCACTCTTAACAGAAGTTTCCGAAATCGGGAACGAATTCGCGCGAAATCGCAACGTGAATACTACCGTGATTTTAAATCTTGGACGATTTTGAGATTTATTTTTCAATTCGCGTTATTTTGATTAATCGCGTTATTTTGGTTAAGTTGTTTTGTGGCATTATTTTATTCAATTTTGAAAAGTTCTGTGCATCTTATTAATATTTGTTCGAAGTCTATACACTTTTATAATATTTTCATATAAGTTCTGCACTGGTTTTAATCTAATCTGCGTGAAAGTGTTTATCATATTATTATATACGTTTGTGAAGTAACGTATATCCATTCGTATTAATTTTTAGTTTAAAGAAAAACTTATTGGTATCATTTGCGACAGCCTTTAACCATTTTACAGATCTGCAAAACTTCAAAAAGAGAGCGTATTTTCTCTTAAAATGGATGCTCCTGCAACTCTTCTGATGTTTGTTCTACGGGAGACGATAATTGCTTTCAATGACCTGTTTCCTTCTTTGACCCCCTATTTAAAAAAAAAGTGCAGCCCATACAAAAAGCCGCTGGTGGAATCACCACGGTGAAAGCCCAAGGGATACCCTAATCTCAACAGTTTTATCTCATACACCCCACTAGTTTGGTGAAATTTCCAAATGTCGCATAGACGAAACGTTTTTCGCTGTGGGTCCCTTGATGGATGGCTTGTACGAACGTTTTGACGTTAATAGGCTGTGCGTATGGACCATAGAGAAAGAATAGATGCGGCAGTGGTTGACCAAGACTGCTAAATGCTAATTTACTGCTCATGTAGGAACTGAAGTTGGCCTCTAAATGTAATCTACGATCACTGTTTATGAGCTTTTAAGAAGAAATCTTTTAACAGCATGGAGGTAGTAGAGATGCTTTTTAAGTTGTCTGACATGTTTGAAGACAAGTAGAAGAAGCGGATAACTTACATTTTATAAACTCCCAGTTTTCTGCGTTCATGGACGCTTTGGACCCGAAAAATTATTTGAAATAAAAATAATGTCAGTTTGATGTATAGCCAGACACTTGTTAGATAATAAAATAAGTATATTACAAGTTTCAAGTCTCTCTCAAGTCATTTTGTCAAATTTTATGAATTTTCGAAGGTTGCAAACTCTCAGTTATCCGCTTCTTCCACTTATGTCTTCAATTGAGACTCGATTCAATCGCAAATCACGAGCAACGCACCAACAGACATATTATCATCTCTACAATCTAGATATCCCGTCCAAAAAATAGGACTGCAATTCAAAATTTTCCCCAATTCTGCGTATCTTTTATTAAATTGTCGTATTATCCACGCTAGCAAGGCCGTAGATAAAGCTGGTCCTCAATACAGCAGAGCGGTAACTCAAACCATGGTAATTTAGAATACATCAAACCTCAAAAATTATATCAATATTATTTTCCCTTTCCATCAAATCTGGAGGCACTTCGAAAGCAGAGGGTTTCTTCTCTTTATACCTTAAAACCTCTTTACATAAACTAGCATATTGACGTTTTACACTAATTGTAATTTCGTACCCTATCTATTCACTTTCTAACTCTGGTACAGTCGTGCAGGGACGGTGTTATTAGACGGGTGAAATGCACTTTTTCCCGCGACACCCCAGCTATGTGATTGTGCAATTATTGTTGACTCACTCCTGTTTGTGATGATGAAAGGAGTATTTATTCATACGACAAAATCTCTATACAAAACAATTTTCTGTTGCAATAAGGGAATATCAATATAATAACTATATCCATACTTCCATACTAATGTTATAAAAAACCGTCCAAGTGCGAGTTGAACTCGCACACGAAGGATTCCGTACCGTATCAGAGCAAACATAGTTAAAAATTGTGTTTTTTGTATGATAGTTCACCTTAATTATTAGTTTTGTTATTCATTAGTAAAGTACAAATAAAACTTATGATTTTGGGAAATTTTCCAGCGTCTACCTTTTGCCATTATTGATCGAGCAAAAAGTGTCAAAAACATCACTTTTGTCCTATAAAGTCTTATTTACACGTATAAAGTAGATAAGTAGGTTACTTAAGTTTAAGTTAATGATTGGAAGTAAACACAAAATTCAATAGCAAGTTGCAAGTAAAATGATTAAAAATTTAGTTAACTACTTAATACGTGTAAACTAGACATAAGAGCTCCCCTTGTTTAATAAGTTTATTGTGTTTTTAAGCATTTTCTGTAATAAAAATACATGATCTGGGAGAAAATTGGGAGACAGACGGACAGACGGGCAGAAAGACTGACGAACTGACAGAATGACAGACATACACAGGACAGACATCAAAGTCTTAGAAATAGGGTGTCGTTATTACCCTTTGGGTACACGGAATCCTAAAAAAGAAAGTGTGTTTTTTTGCTTGTCCTCTCTACATGCCCTTAAGAATAAACTAACCGACTTTATTTTTGGCATAGACATACTTGGAAAGATGGAGAGTAACATGGGCTACTTTTGGACTTGGAAAAACATAATGTATCTGAAGAATCTGACGAAAATATGCATATTTTTACACGTTTTTCAATTCCAAGTAAACGAAGCCGGGGGTAAAAGTGAGTGGAAATACATTTAATCAATTTACAAGTTTGTACTTAAAAATTAATTTTCCGAATGTAAAGTTTTTCAGGTACTGTATTCGATCTTTAAGAATCTATAGTACCAGTCTTACTGATGCTGTCTCAAATTATATGAATACTTCTTCTTTATTTTTAAAGATAGCCTTATCATGTCTCCGAACCGATTTCATATAACGATGAAATCAGTTCAGAGACAGATCTAATGATAACAACCATCGAATATGTGCTGTGACATCGAAATACCATACTATGGAAGAGTAACTGAGTCAAAAACTGTTTCACGAATACCAGGGTAGTCCAAGGCGGTCATTTAGATTGTTATCACTTTGGTGTTCCTTAAACTAAATATTCCCTAGTAGACCTTCGTGTCCTCTCTTTACTTATACATCATCAACTTTAATTGTGCAAACAAAGTGTATATTTCAATAATGGTCTACTTTTATATATTTATGACACAGACTGTCGCGATATCTAAAGGGGTCCCTTTAAATATCGCGCCAGTCTGTTTCATAGTTGCTCAAATTATAAAGGTCTTCAGACATAAATACGAATTCACGTCGATTATATAAAAACATTTCTATTGACAAAAAAATCACAGTATGTGACCCGAATTTAATGCAAGCTCTACATAATAGGCGATGATCGTTGATCGTGGGATAATTTATAATCAGCACGATTACCATCCAAGCATCCACACAATCGTTTAAAATACTTTAGAGCGTCCGTGGCCTAATGGGTAAGACCTTTGGTTCGCACTCGAGAGGGTGCACGTTCGAACTCCTGTGGAGGCGTGTACCAATAAAACATTTTCCAATGTCAAGTGCATAATACGGATGCTAATTGCCATGAGAAAGCCATGCTTCGGCACGAATGGGCAGACTTGACCGGAGTGATACCACAGCCTCACAGAAAACTGGCGTGAAACGGCGTTGTGCTGCGTTTCGTTCAGTGAGTGAGTTTACCGGTTGCCCAACTTCCCTATCTCCTACCCCTATTGCCATTCCCTATTCCCACATAAATGGCCGGCAACGCACAGATGTTTCGAGTGACCATGGGCGACGGCACTTGCTTTCTATCAGGTAACCCGTCTGCTCGTTTGCCCTTTAAATATTGTTAAAAAAAGTTTGTCAGCGAGTTGATTAAAAACGGTCATAGACGATGATCGACGAGCAGAGCCGAGTATGCCTTCTATACGAATATGCTCGAATGTCATCTATTGTTATCGCCGAAATTAAAGCGTAGCCGTGAAATTACGTGTGCGAGCCCTAGCAATCATTCTACGTTGTACTGTATTTCGATGCGCGCCTGTAAAAAATCAATCAGACGAACATTCTCGAATTAGTTCTTATCAGATCTCCGCCCACAGCTGTCAGAACGAAATAAATATGTTATTACAGATCACACCCGACTCTATCTGATAACGGCTAATCTCCATTACAATTAAGTTCCAGATACCATGACAATCGGTTTTGGACATTACCTATAGAGCTATAGAAAGGGGTTTCGGAATGTCACATGGTCATTTCTGAAGGACTTTCTAATTTCGATGTTACATTTCTCTTGGCGCCTAGCAAAATAATAATATTTGTGACATGTTTAAGGGATTTATTTATTTATTGTTTAAACATTTATAAAAACAAAACATCTAGTTAGTTTAAGGTTCATTTGTTTTTTGTTTCGATGTATTTTTTTTGGTGTATAATTTGTTTTACTAAGGCTGTGTAATGTTTTAAAATGGGAAATAAAGCTTTATTTTTTTATTTATTTTGCCGCAAAAACTATAAAGAGTTTATCTGGACGAAATTAAGTCGCATCATTATTTACTCAACTTTGCGAATTCTTTACTTTCTTAATAAAAATATAAATACAAAATGGTGTCTTGCCTCTTCACCTTCTTCTTCCGTTACCTCTTCAAACTTAAAAGAAACCTGTTTTGATAAGATTTTGTAAGAAGATGGTTTAAGTCCTAGGAAAACAGGACTCAAAAAACCAACCAATCAAAAAAATCCTACTATATTTAAATTTTAAGGACTTAGACATTCGATACTTTTGAAAACGGAAAAATGTACGGTAAGTTCAGCTAGCATTATTTTATATATTTATTATTACATCTACTTTCAGAACATGAGATTTGTATTTCATATGGAATTGTATATCATACGCAATTGCATATTTTAATAGTATTTCATATGCATTTGCATATTATAATACAGTTCACCTGCTTAAAACAGAAGTTAAAAATGATACCATTCTTGTAATCTCACTTAATAATGGTTCGTAAATTTTGAATAACGATTTCATTTGAATATAGAACGCATAAAATTCGCGAGAATTAACCAATACAAAAGGACAAAGCCGTGAAATTTTCCTTCGGTTTTCCGGCGCAGACGACGCGGTAGACTTGCTTCATTAAACCTCAAATTATCACCAAGCTTCATCTACCAGATGCAAGCCAAAATAACCATTACTAGCCCATAGGGGAAAAACACCAGCCACACAAAACCAACACGTATTACAAAGCAAGAAAGTAGATTTTACGATACCAAGCGATTGAAAATTTGTCAAATCATACCGTACAATTTGAAAATCGTATACGAGAATTGAACTCTATTCCAAAAGGGATCGTTTATTTCAAATCTATAATTTATTTTTGCACTCTCGAAATGATGTTTTAAAATTCACCCTTCGTTTATAAGTTAAGATTCATCCCGGTTTTTAATTGTTCAGATTTAAAAACGTGGAAATAAGATATCGTTTGGGGTGAATAATAAATGCAAGGATACCGCAGATTTTCGTCTGCGAAGTAATTAATATTTTACACTCAGTAAATGGTAAAAATTGCAATGTTTTTTAAAATACTTTCTCTAAGAAACTTTTTTTCTAAAGCAACAAACATTCTGTAACTGCATGGTTGTCTGTTTTATCCTTAAGGAGTATTTAATTAAAATAAAAAGTATCATGATGTGTGAGTTAGCGAATACATTCATCTGTGTATCGAATTTCATTAAAATCCGTGTAGTAGTTTGGGCGTGATTGACACGGACAAAAACCAAAAAACCCGGCCATGTGCAAGCAGTGGGGTAAGGTCGTTTGTCCACCAACACCGTCAACCGAGTACGAGATTATTTCGGCACGATAAAATGCAACTTTATGACATACACTACAGGTTTCAGTTTCCTCTACGCCTTTAATGACGGCGACGACATTGACGATAGTGCAATGTCGATACAAAATGAAACCTAAAGCCTAGATCATAAAGTTGCATTTTATCGGACCGAAACAGTCTCGTTCTCGGTTGACGGTTATGGTGGACAAACAGCGTTAGACGCTCACTATCATTAGCGTATCAGAGTCGGATCGTGCTGAACTAATGATAATCACAATCGGCAAAATTGAGCAACCATTAAGGCGGAGATCACTAACTAGTGAGCCAACGCCTCCAAAGCCATCAGTCCAAATCTCAAATCAAATGCATTGAATGTAATACTTCTTGTCACACTATGCCAGACTTCGTGGACATCCTCCCTAATCCAAATTTAGGCTTAACTCCTTACTCCTCATGCCCTATTGACGAAGCCTTTGGCCCCAATTAAAAAGGCCGGCTACACACTTGCAACATGTTGCCAAAGTTTAAAGAAGCTAGTCACACTTTATTACATTATTATTATTATTATTGGAATGTGAAAGATTAATTGGATTGGTTTGTCCGTCAATGACACTGAAAGTACTGAACGGTATTTTTTACATTATTGATTACATTTGGTGTGCAGATAGGAAATTAACCTGAAAATGAAATTAACCTGGCTTCTAATTAAAGACATAAGTGTAAGATGCGGATAAGATTAAAAAACTGCCGGATATTTGGAAAAATATTTGAAATTAAAATTATATGGTTTTGATGCATAGCTAGAAAGACACGCAACTAGATGATGAAATCGAAAATTATTTGATTTATCAAAATTTTATGGAAAAAATGAATATTTACTCGAAGGTTAGTTGTTCACTTCTTCTTCTTATGTCTCCTATTATATTGTTAATACTTTCATTTCGATTAAATCATAAATGTTCCCGAAGGAGTAACGAAAATCTAGCAATTTTCATGATACTAATGACTAAACGATAACTGAATCGTAAAAATTCATACTAACAGGGTCTCATGAAACGCTAACGAGTCGGCTGTCCACGGGCAAATATGATTTTTCTCTAATTAAACGGTTTCCGCGATTTACAAAGTAACTTCTGCCCTTTTTAATTTGTAAGGGAGTGGGGTTTTCAAATGCGGCTTTGCTCTCAATTAACAGTGTTTTCCAGTCGTTTCATTGGGTAGTTAATTAAAAAGCTAAGCTTCGTAGTAAATGTTTGCTAGTTATAATTTTAACCGAGATTTTGGTTAACTCATGATAGATGCTAGAGATTACGTTGCAGAATTCGTAGCGGTAATTTTATTTCAAACAATATGCATTTTGCTAGATACCTTAAACGTGTAATGGGTTAGTTACAAACAGAAACTGTTTAGTAGTTACTTTATAAAACGGCTCACGTTAACACAAACAAATAAATAAATCATCTTTAGTTTTAGTACTTTTTTCATATTTGATTGTGAGGCCGTGCCGTTGCGCGTCACCGTCAACGATAATTAGGGCCTGTTTCACCACTTACTGATAAAGTTTCTGTTAGGCTATCCAAAACTTTTTTGACAGAGTCTCCATACAACATCAGCTGTCAAAAAAAGTTGCGGATATACTATCTATAATCGGTAACATGAGCCCTAAATCTTGTTGACGACAGGTTTCATTTTGCTCTACGCCCCTACGAACGACGACGGCATGGACGCCAGAGCAATGTCGCTAGAAAATGAAACCTATGGCCTAAATTATAAAGTTGCATTTGTCGTACAGTGCCTACCGTGGCATTGTATCTATGTAAATAAACTCGTTGACTTGAATGGTCTAAGAATATGCACAGAAAACTGGCGTGCAACGTCGTTGTGCTGTGTTTCGTTCAGTGAGTGAGTTTACCAGTGGCCCAACTTCCGTAATCCCCTATCCCTATTGCCGTTCCCTATCTCCTTATAAAGGCCGGCAACGCACTTGCCACTCTTTGGATGTTCCAAGTGTCCATGGGCGACGGCAGTTGCTTTCCATCAGGTAACTCGTCTGCTCGCTTGCCCCCTAAATATCATAAAAAATGCCAAAAATCAAATCATTTGGTTGCTTCGTAAGGGCGTGAAGGAAGGATAAACACACTTTCCCATTCATAATAGTAAGTACGGTTAGATAAATAATAAGTTTGACTCACGCCGTAACGCAATAGACCTAGCTGGTTTAACCTCTATAATATCATGTTATTATTTGAAAGGCTTTCAACATTTGCAATTACTAGCACCTATTTGCGTTTAAACACCCACACATCGATTCGTAACGGAACCCACGCCAAGAACTAACGAACGGACACAATCAAGTTATTATTGAAAAAAAAAATGAATAAACCTGCGATGAATTTATTGACTGTTCGCTACAACTGTTCATATACCTGGATCTTTACGAGGTGCATATAGTAAAATACTATAAACAGGTATCTCCATTAAAAAATAAAATTTTTTGGGCCGGCACTTTAACTTTTTGGTCCAACAGTGTATGAAACTTGAATGAACTCCTTTTGTATGAAGGTAATTGAAGTTCTGGAAAAGGGCATAGGATATTTTTTTAAAAGTGAAAGAAAAGTGTGTGATTCTCCAGGCATAAATGAATTTATATTTTTTCGAATTAATCAGGACTAAAAGAAAAACTATAGTCTGACTTCAATGCACATGACAGACATACAGAATATAATAAAATATGGCTTTGTTCACCGTATAAAGGTATAATTTATATAACTCGTGCTACAAATAATAAACTTCCAATAAACTTTAATGCACTAAATGCGAAAATAACTGTGTGTTGCTTATTCGAGCCCTAGCCGCCAAACAGATTTTGGTGAAATTTGGAGATACTTTGAGTCCCTTAAAAGGACATCCCCATCTAAAAAGTGGCACCGGCAAAACTGCGCTTAAGCGCTATTTCGCGCGTAGTCACGCTGAAACATCGCTCTTAACTTTTGTACGATTGTGAGCTCTAACTCATATTTTTCAAAACACTTGATTTTGATTCAAGTTGTTTTGTGCCAGATAGCCTTGGTGCCATTATTTTATTAAATTTTTAAGGATCTGAGCTTCTTATTAGTATTGAAGTTTTTACCCCTAAAATAATGTATGTCTCCCACGTGTGAACGAATTTCGACGCAACGGAGATACGGGTCTCAACAAGTATTGTATATATGGATTCATACAATACTAAGGGACCCGACAGACGTTGTCCAGTCGGCCTTGTTTCCCAAATCTAACTATTCTCAAATCCCTAAGAAATGTCATCAAAATCGATCTAGTCGTATGGAAGGAGTTGAGTGACAAACACGCTTACAAGAATTACATTTATATATACATCTGGTAAAATTGACGTGAATTGGTGAGTCAATGTGGGGGGCTTAGGAACAGTAATAGAACACAAATCGACAAAAAAGTTGTCTGTTTGTACGCAATAATCCTCGGAACTACTGAACGGATTCGAATTTTTTTTATTATTTAATAGCCATTAAGTCTAGGCAACACATAGGAAACTTTTTGTCCCGGGAAGATGTACGGTTCCCGTGACATTTTCTCGCAACGCAGTTGCGGGCATCGACTAGTATATAATACATACGTAACGACTAATGACAGGACTATAGCATACTAACACGCGAATCAACAGTTTTAAACAGACAAATAGAACGATATGTAAATATTTTGGAATACTACTTCTAACATTCCATGTATATTACTGTTTTACTGTCCTTTCTCGTGACCCGACATAATAAAAGTGTATACAGGTCTGTCTGCGTGTTGATGATAAAATATAATGTGTGGGAAATAACTCGATATGTCACTGACGTGGAAATATTTTAAAATTTTGACCCTGGGGTGGATTATACAATTTATTTCATCATAACACTTACACTAATAATGATAGTATCGTCTTAATTACATCATTAAATTTTACTAGTTGTATTGCTTAGTGTATTTTTACTAGTTTTTTAGTTGTTAAAAGAACTATTTTCTGTTTTTAAAAAGTGGCCCTTAGCGAGGATCCTACGCCAATTTTTATCAACCGGCTAGTTCCCGACCCGATAGTGGGCAAGAAATTAGACTTTCTGCAAATTGATCAGAAATAAAACATATATTTAAAAAAAAAAGCCAAATAATATCATTTTCAAAACACTCTGACACCTTTTAAAAAGATAAAGTAAATCAATCAATCAATTAATTTATTTGCTTTAAAAGTGATACACAAGATGTGATACACAAAATGTAAATAGTTTATGAATTTAAATAAATTCATAAACTATTTATTTATATCGCTCGCTTTAAGAAGTATTTTCATCCAAACTTTAAACCCTTAAAATCATCCCCTAGGAAATGGGAATTTAATTTCCTAAATCCCGTCTTAGCGAGCACCTACGTTGAAACCTAATTTGAAACCATAGCTTCAAAAACGGCAAAGCATCTGGAACACTTCTGATGTTGCGAGTGGTCATGGTAATAGTTGTAGCTTTCTGTCAGGTGTCCCGTTTCCAAGTTTACCGCTTATTTTTATTAAAAAAAACTAAAAAGACGGTTGCATGTTAAACTGATGATAACTAATAAGTAAATTTTTCATCGACCGTTATTAAATAGTTTCATTAATCAGTAAAACCTTCATCAATAGATTCATTAGTGCCATCCCAAGTTTATCGATAAACCATCAGCTGTTGATACATTTAAAATAAAAAATGACTTGTGAGTTTTAGAAACGCATTTAATACTTGATAAGGGTTACAAATTGTACGAAGATAGGGCCAGATCGTAAGTGCATCGTTTTGATAAAAGGAGTAGGGTGGACATGCCTGTTATGTATTAGATAAGGGTAGATTAGTCTTTGGACCGTTTATTTTGGGTCCAAAGGCTAGATATTATTGTTATCTTGTATTTTATATTATTATATTATATTAGTCTTTGTATTTTTGTAATGTCAAAGGAATGGAGTAATATTTTATTTGTGTATCATCTCCTGTTGTTTTTCTTTTTGCTACACAAAGGTAGGTAGGTATTTGCTATGAAGATATTTTAATAGCGAGGCTAAGGTACTTTTAACCATATTATATACTCTACTAAGTGGAAGTATAGTATGGAAAGATATAATAGGTATAAAAGGAATTAATGTATCTGAAAAAATAAAGCTGAAGGTATAGAAATAAAACATAAATCCCACCAAAAATATTCTGTAAAAAACAGGCCAAGTCTCGATTGAGCCGCTTGTTTCTCTCTAAAAAGTAATGAAATCTAGACAAAGGTGTGCCAAGTCAAAGGTTCCTTATTGTGTTTTGTTTATTATTATAATTAATGTTATATGACTAGCCTTTGACCATTCTTATTTCGTTAGTAGGTAAAAGGAGACTTGGCCTGTTTGTATTTTGTCGTCAAAATAGTAATGGTTTTAGCCAAATTTACATTCGAAACAAAAAAAATATATTATCCTAGTTTTTATAGTTTTCTCTTTATTTGACTATTAAACCTTAGCTCTGTACTAAATTTCAGCTCTCTGAGTTCATGGGAAGGAGTAGTCCTATTTGATGTTTATGACTAAGTGAGTGTCAAAAATGGGAATCATTGCTATCGCTTAACACCAGATCTAAATGACCTACGAGCTTGAAATTTCGGATTTCAAGTCACAAACTTAAAATCCGAAATTGTGAGCTTACTTGACGGTGGAATTTCAACTTTCTGGTATTATCTCTCAGGTTCTTAAATAAGGGGCTGAAAATCCGGCGAAATGGTTACTGTTTTTACAATGGTATGTCAGCATCGCGCTCAACTTGGCAATGCCACTGACGTGCCATCAGATGTTACTATCCATATCCATATCTTTCTTTCGTATGTCCTTTACATTAGTATCATTGATGCTTGTAATCTCGTGATGTCAAAGGTATTTAATTTGAATATCAGGTTTTATCTCTCCTATAATTTAATTTTATCGATAACACGGCATCTTAAAGTAAGGTAACATCGATAAAATGACGTCGATAAAACGAAATCCCTATTTTACTTTAACTAAATTCAATCAACGCTTGTAGTACATGCTATTAAATTTATCGATGTCTAGTGATGTGACTTTTAATTAATTAGTATACGTTATTTGTCTTCTGTGATATATTTCTACAGATTCCTTATAATAGCTGTTTTAGATTGAATAAATAAATATGTTGGATTGCCACCTGCCTAGTAGGTTTGTATATCAGGTTTTATGCATTCACCTAATGTTGAAGGTAGCGGTCAATAACCCTGTGTAAAATATGTCATTCTCTCCTCTGCTCTCTGCGCTCCTCTCTTCTGTTCTCCTCTTCCCTTTTTTTTCGTTCCGCAAAATCGACAATTTCTACGAAGTTGCGGGCATCATTAATTCTAATATAAAGCTAACCGCACACCAAATATTTCTATACAATAGATAGACCTTTTGATAGAGCCACACAAAAACATCTCAATACCGTCACAACTCATATAAATTACCGGAGTTCCATACAAATATCTAGATAAGAGTGGCTTATAGTTATTTATTTTGTATGAATAGCGGCCATACATCAAGGCTTCAAGCGATACTCGCACCTAAGACTACTAATGCCCCATTGTTGAGTGCGATGGTTATCGAGCTATCTTGCGACCGTTCGATCATTTCATTTTCCTACGGAACCCTTGCTTTGAGAGGATTTTTACTCGTCTACGTCAAAAGAATGGGTAAAAGCGCACTACGCGACACGGCACCTTAGAACTGACGTTAGTGGAAAACATACTGATCGGACGCGACTGACAGCCCATACAAAAACGTCCGCGTCCGACGTCGGACGCGGCTAACAGTCTCTACAAAACGTCCGCGTTCAGTTTACAATTATTATCCAGATCGCGGCTGTCAGTCGCGTCCGTAAGTCACGTCAGATATGTTTTCCGCTTTACGCACGAGAATCGCTGACCTTAATAGCTATAGTCGTTTAAATATATCTTTACAATATTATATAAAACGCAAATTTCTGATTAGAAAAATTCGAACGCTTCTCAAATTCCATACAGAAACCTGTATGGGATTTTTAAGAAATGGACTTACATATAATTAGATTTTTGCGTAGCGTTAACGCTTACAACTTTTGACGACCTCTGTGGCTCAGTTGGTAAGCGCGTTATTAGCTTACGCCGGGGGTCGCGGGTTCGAATCCCGCCGACGGAGCAAAAAGTTTTTCAATGTTCCTGGGTCTTGGATG